>OY723390.1:43185642-43223142 GCA_963210295.1 Ophion ellenae | reverse complement strand
TGGGGAACGCCCCGAGAGCACGTCATGGTCGGATGTAGCTCCCTTGTAGGCACACATACACACGGTACACTTTGTTCACCATTGCGTGAACTTGCAACCTCCGCTTTTTCCTCTTTGCTATGATGCTTTTGCTCTTGCTATTGAAGATGGAGGTCCAGCTTTGTCATACGGACAACCTATAGTGGATTTCCACATTTACCGAGGGTCACTCACTTGTCTCACTCATTCGCAGTCAAAGGGTCTACGCTCCGTTCATTGTCATCAGTTTAATGTGATTCTATTCCTGATACCACTTCCCTTTTGGAAATTGTCGCCAGTTTATATCCTTGGAAGCGTTCTTTGCTGTAATAAGAGACCTGTTCTGGTTGTCGATTTTTGCATTGTCTTTTGTTGACACCATATCCTTTTACCTTTGTTCACCATTGCATGAACTTGCAGCCTCCGATGTTTCCTCTTTGCTATGATGCTTTTGCTCTTGCTATTGAAGATGGAGGTCCAGCTTCGTCATACGGACAACCTATAGTAGTTTTCCATATTGACCGAGGGCCACTCACTTATCTCACTCATTTGCAGTCAAAAGGTCTACGCTTCGTTCATTGTCATCAGTTTAATGTGATTCTATTCCTGATACCACTTCCCTTTTGGAAATTGTCGCCAGTTTATATCCTTGGAAGCGTTCTTTGCTGTAATAAGAGACCTGTTCTGGTTGTCCATTTTTACCTTGTCGTTCGTTGACACCATATCCTTTTGCCTTTGTTCACCATTGCAAGAACTTGCAGCCTCCGATGTTTCCTCTTTGCTATAATGCTTTTGCTCTTACTATTTAAGATGGAGGTCCAGCTTCGTCATACGGACAACCTATAGCGGTTTTCCATATTTACCTTGGGTCACTCACTTGTCTCACTCATTCGCAGTCAAAGGGTCTACGCTTCGTTCATTGTCATCAGTTTAATGTGATTCTATTCCTGATACCACTTCCCTTTTGGACATTGTCGCCAGTTTATATCCTTGGAAGCGTTCTTTGCTGTAATAACAGACCTGTACTGGTTGTCCATTTTTGCCTTGTCTTTTGTTGACACCATATCCTTTTTCCTTTGTTCACCATTGCATGAACTTGCAGCCTCCGCTCTTTCCTCTTAGCTATGATGCTTTTGCTCTTGCTATTGAAGATGGAGGTCCAGCTTCGTCATACGGACAACCTATAGCGGTTTTCCATATTTACCTTGGGTCACTCACTTGTCTTACTCATTCGCAGTCAAAGGGTCTACGCTTCGTTCATTGTCATCAGTTTAATGTGATTCTATTCCTGATACCACTTCCCTTTTGGACATTGTCGCCAGTTTATATCCTTGGAAGCGTTCTTTGCTGTAATAATAGACCTGTACTGGTTGTCCATGTTTGCCTTGTCTTTTGTTGACACCATATCGTTTTTACTTTGGAGTCGATTGCCGTTTGTTTGGGCTCTTCTTGGCAGCTGTATGAACTTTGCTACACTATTAGCTTCGTGTTGTTCGACACTAGCTACTTGCCTACTGTTGGTACTTTTTAATGAGCGCGTTCAGATTGCCCTGCAGGCTTAGTAGGGCACGACGAAATCCAATCCGCCCATGTGTATGCACTGAGGCTACAGGATGGTATCATCCACCAGCCATCTCGCCCATTATCCGTTATCAGGGTAATTGGGCCATCACGATGAGTATTAATGACCGAGCAGACACGAAGCTAGTCAAGGCTGCTTGTTACACATCGACGATGTACACGATTCGTTCCCTAGGCGATGAGACGTCGAAGCTGGCCGCACTTTCGAGTTCTCGGTGGCTCTCAAAATCATCACGCAAGCCTCTCACCACAAAATATTCGAAAAATGCTTACAATGGATCCTGCATGGACACCTTCTGCAAGATTCTTTTTTCAGCCATTTGACAATTCTCCTGATTGCTTGAGGGTGAGAAAAATTCAATTTGGAGATCGCCATGTACGTTCGCCAAATTGTACGTCAATTGTCCGCTGAAGGGAGTTGTTCGGAGTCAGGAGTTGACTGCTACGCCGATTCGCGTCGTTTGATTTCGCCAAACACGATTTCTAACTTCGACTCGATATCTGGCAGTTCGTACGAGCACCATTCGATTATTCGCGCGTCCCGGCCGTTAAGAGTCCCTACGATTTCCGCAATGTTCGACCTTTCAAACTTCATGCCACGCACCGCGATGCCCAAGCCCTTTGATCGAAAATCAATACAATTCTGCCGGCAATATCCCGTAAAATAATATTCGGGTAACGAGAAATGAATGGTCATCGGAGCAATCAAAACGCACTTTTCAATAAAATTAAATGAATATCGTCGATACTTTTTTTTATTACCAGAGATCAATTAATATTCCAATTTCGAACACATTTCCAACGTTTTGCGGATGCAACTAAAAATAATGTCCCACGAATGATAGACGTAATCAAGAGTTGCACCAAACGAGAGGCATGGAAGCTCATAAAAAAATAGTGAAAAAAAAAACAATCAGACTGTTTTTGTCGTGGGTTTCATTTTGCAGAATACTCGTGCCTCCCGTTCATGTGGTATCGAGAAGAAAGAATGATCCGATAATTGGAAAAGCACGACCATTATTTTCCGACGGAAAAGCATCCCTTGATGCTTTTTCATTGGAATGGGATGGAGAGGCAGCGAGGAATATTTACTGCAAATGGAACGAATTTTGTTTCGAGGATGCAGGCGGAGCACGTACAGGTTTAAGTCTGGCTCTGCAGTTGTGTGTTTCGAGGTCGAGAGAATATCGAATCAAAACCTGAGCTAAATTCGATATCATTCATCAGGGATGCCTTGTGCCGAGGTAACTTCATAAATTCGGGAATGTAAAAGCGTTAACGACTTTGTACCTGTATCCTTTCAATATACCCAGCTAACTCGCGAAACTTGCAACTGCGATAGCAATTATTTTACACCCATTTCGTTCCTCACAATTGGTGCACGTCCGTGCAATGCTCGATTCGATATTCGGTCTGTTGCACTCGTACAGGTCGAAAAAGCCGCAAAGATGAAATACAACTATCATTTTGACGTTACGAATGAATGAATGTACGCTGAAAATGTTCCATCAAAAATGGCAAGCTCTAATTGCATCAAGTTCGGAAGAGAATCCGAGAGAAGCGTCCAAGAAAGAGCGGGAGAGGAACGCAGGAAGAGAGCAGGCTGCCTCTCGCAATTAAAATGGAACTTGGTATAATTTCTTGTAGCAGCTGGCGCGTCTTATCGGCAAGAGGCAAAATGTTCGCAACTGCCGGCACAAGACCAGTCCGATTCTTGAACAACGAGCTCACCAACTATGATTAACCGTTCTCTTGTCAGCTTTCTCAGGCTGGGGTCCCCGGAGAATTGTCTCTTTTTTTATTCCTTTATTTTTTTTTCTCTTGTTTCATTTTCTGAGCCTTTACCTTTGTATTGTTTTGTATATGATATATTTATTTTGTTGTTTTATCTTTCTGTATGTGATGTTCAAAAAAAATTATTTTATATTATTTTTCCTGAGTTGGAACGAACCCTTGAGGGTTTTCACGTATTGCCATTCCTATCACTCCGTATAGAAAACCCGTACCAGTATGGACGGCCCCATATTCTTCTAATTCTCTGGTGCATAGACTTTCACCGGAAAAAAAAAGTGTATTCTGAAAAAAAAAAATGAAAATTCAAATTTTGAGTTCAGCAGAACGAAGATAATTAAATGTCGAATATGAAACAGTCATGAAAAACTTTTTAAATTGAGATACATTTCATTTATTCACTTTAGAATGCATGTGCGGTAACTTTTTTCGAGATACCAGGATGCAGGAAAAAGCTTTCCAGGAAAAAGTTTTCCAAAAGTTTCGTATTCGAAATTCAATTATCTCATTCTGCTGTGCTCAAAACGGATTTTTATTTTTTTCCAGAATGCCCAATTTTTAATGGAAAGTACCACTCATCGAAAAAATGCGTTACTTTTTTTTCGAAAAGTATTTTCAAAGTTATTGAGATTCATATCAGTCATTGAGAACCAGAAAAAGAGAGAAATTTTCGTGAGTGTTTTTATGGGACAACGTGTGCAGATATTCAAGTTATTTTTGTTCCCATTGAAGAGTACGGTTTTAAGTATCTTTTACAGCTTTTGTATTGGAAAATATTTATAAATGTGGTACATACAACGGTTTGTGCAGACCGCTATTTGAAAAACGTCCTCCGCGGTGACCAGTGCTGCTGGGGGAACAAACCACTCGAAATTGAAAAATCAAATGCATTTAGTTTTTGCATGAAATTATCTAGTGCTTGGAAGAAGGATCTAATAAAAAATTGTTTTTTGAAAAAATTGGCCGCACTTCAAAATGAAAGTATCGATTTTCCATTTAAAAAAAGGCTCTATTTTTCGTTAATAAAAAAAATTATGCATGAACAAAAAATCCTTTTTCCAAGCACCGCTTTCTGACATGTAAGAGAAGCTTGCTAAATTTGAAGTTGATCGGTGCGGTGATTTTTCTGACATCGTGGTCACCGAAGTAATTTTGGGAAAAACGCGTTAAAAGGTCGCGGATTTGCGGAATCTACTGATCTATTTTTGTAATTGTTATGTTTTTAGTATCTGTTAAAAACTAAAAATCGATATTTCCAAAAATTGGAATGCGTGTAAGCATTTTTAAAACACAGGCCACCTTATAATTGTTAAATATGTAAATATGTGTGTGTTTGTTTAAAGGACTTACACCGCTTGAAATTTTTTGTCATATCGATTTTTAGTTTAGGTATCATTTTATATTACATTTTATATATATATATATATATATATATATATATATATATATATATATATATATATATACATACTTACATACATACATGTGTACATATATGTATGTATGTAAAAATGTATGGATATATATATATATATATATATATATATACACACTCACACACACACACACACACACACACACATAATTCCTCCGTTAATTTCTACTTTATCACTCCGCCCACGCCTCATTGTTTCCTTATACATCTGCTCCGCATGCATCGAATAGCTCTTGAATCCGCACATAGCAGGGACGAGATACGAGACAAGACGTCGCTCAGCGTCGTGAATGCGAGCAGATCCATCGGCTATTCAAAGTGCGCTATATATCCTTGGCCGATGAGCGAGGGCACTAACATCGTCCGGGCGAAGTCCCGATGCATCCTGGAATGTTCCCAAGGGCATATCTGCACGGATGCAACGCGCCCCAATAATTATTGGGAAGCGCTCGAGTGTGAAACCCTCGGGACTGATCCCTGCCCGTCTCTTAGCCTAGACGGCTTGCCACGAGCAGGGATGGATCATGGATCAAGCGTTCGTACAAATCGAGTCGGGCCTTTATCTGACTGCAAGCGCGTTCATCCCTCAGCTCAGCGCTCGCACATTTGCAAATAATTACAGCGTCGATGTCATTGAGCGCGATGATACCAGAGATAAGGTTATTGTGCAAAAAAAAGAATACGCCGATCCTCGTAAGACCCGAACGAACCTAGACGAAAACGAAAAGGAAAATGGATGAGAAGCTCGTGCGATATCGATTATTGTGACATTCTTGGGACGACAGCCAAGCCGAAGAAAATCCCTTGGCTCCAGATGTGCCGACGATTTTCCTGCGCCCTTGATGTGAAAAAAACGTTACAATAATTGACATCCTCAATTATGACGAAATGGCCAAAAAGGCCCATGTGGTATCAATTGTTGTGACGTTGCTTGGACGACATCAAGACCGAAAAAGAATCCTCAGCTCCAGATGCGCCGAGGATTTTGCTTCTGCCCTGACATTAATTATCGATTGAGATAACGTCACAACAACTGATATCCTCAGTTATGAGAAACTCAGTTACGAAAAAATGGCCAAAAAGCAATCACTGTGGTGCGAAATGTTGTGACGTTTTGTTTTTTTGACGACGTCAAGGCCGAAAACATCCTCAGCTTCAGATGAGCCGAAGATTTTCCTTCTGCCTTCATATCAAGAAAACGTCACAACAACTGATATCCTCAGTTAAGAGAAACTCAATTATGAAGAAAGGCCAAAAACGGACCGTGTAGTGCCAATTGCTGTGACGTTTTTTTTCGACGACATCAAGGTCGGAGAAAAATTTCCTTCTGCCTTGATTTGAAAAAAAAGAAACGTCCCAACACTAACATTCTCAATTATGAGCATATCAATCGTAAAATACCGGCGACACAGCCTGTATCGTACCAATTGTTGTGCGGTGTTTTTAAAATGCCATCAAGGCCGAAGAAAAGTTCTCACCTCCAAATGCGCCGAGGATTTTCCTTCTGCCCTGACATCAAAACAACGCGACAACAATTGACATCCTCAATTACTTAAAATAAGGCCACAAAAGGCTCCTATGGTTCCAATTGCTGTGACCTCTTTTTCGACATCAAAGTAGAAACAAACCCCTCAGCGAATCGGGACCCCAAGAGTTCGGACCCCCTTCCGAGTGGGTGCCCATATAAAATTGTCATCTTGAATGTCACAAAATCAACAATGATACATCACATGCAACCGAAATTGCGGCGTACCAGACCTTCGACGCTGCACGCGCCAAGCAATTGTGACAACAGGAAAGTGGATTCGGTCGACGTCGCGTGGCGAGCGGAATCTCATCGTGGCCCGGAATCGCACGCGACGGCGAGTCAAACCAGTGGACTGCTGCTCGTTTCGGGAGCCCCGAGTCTCTCACGGGCTCGTGTCCCAGGAAATTTCGGTTATTCGCTTAACGACGCAACTTTGTCATCGCGGGTGTTTCTCCGCAGAGCCGGGCTACGTCGCCGTGGCGTGCACGTAACGTGCACGCGTTCGTGCGGCAAGAGCTCCGGGGAATCCCCGATCAACAAAACTACCCCGCGCATATACGAGTGGAAAGTATCGCCCTCCTTGCTCCACGTGTTTACTCACTTATGGTGCGCGCGCGCGCGTGTGTATGTGTGGGGGGGGGGTGCATGTGAAGGTGAGTGTGTAGGTGGATTCATGTGTATAGGTAGGTGTGTGTGGGAGTGTGTGGGTTTGTAGGTGGCTGGGTATGTAGGTCGGTGTGTGTGGGTGAGTACGTAAGTGTGTAGCTGGATTCATGTGTATAGGTAGGTGTGTGTGGGAGAATGTGTGAGTGCGTGTGAAGGTGAGTGTGTGGGTTTGTAGGTGGCTGGGTGTGTAGGTCGGTGTGTATGGGTGGGTATGAGAGTATGTAGGTAGATGTGTATGTGTAGGTAGGTGTATGAGGGCGTGTGAAGGTGAGTGTGTGGGTTTGTAGGTGGCTGGGTCTGTAGGTCGGTGTGTGTGGGTGGGTGTGTGAGTGCGTGTGAAGGTGAGTGTATGGGTTTGTAGGTAGGTATGTGTAGGTGTAGAAGAATGTGTGTGTGTGTGTGTGTGTGTGTGTGTGTGTGTGTGTGTGTGTGTGTGTGTGTGTGTGTGTGTGTGTGTGTGTGTGTGTGTGTGTGTGTGTGTGGGTAGGTGTGTGTGGGTGAGTGCATGTGAAAGGTGAGTGTGTGGGTTTGTAGGTAGGTGTGTATCGGTATTACGTCCGTGTGTGTGGATGGGTATCAGTAAGTGAGTGTGTGTGTGTGTGCGACACTCTTACTTTGTCCGCTATCGTAATTATGTTCAGTAATTGTTGAGCCGCGGGCAGAGTGGCGGGGCAGGGTGGAATCGTTGCGGAATTGTTTAGGCGTAAAGTTTAGTACCGACGAGACGCACGCCGCGCGAACACCCTCCGTGCCCAGTTTTCGCTCGTTTTGCTTATGTAAATTCTCGCAGCATCCGCACGTTCGCCGCCTATATGTGTTGGTGTCTGGCTACACGCGACGAGAAATATTTCATTAGACGCGGAGTCCACGTACGAGCTCCGTTCAAGTAAGCATGTGTATTCCCGTATATCGTTTTTTTTAATCATTCCGTGTGGCGCTAGATTGCCCAGTGTGCTAGAACTATCACCTGCTCAGTCGCTTTGACGTTTGCTACACTCAACACCCCTTCCGGTTTACGATTTATCATTAGTTTGCTTCCCTTTCTAATTGGGAGGGAAATTGGCAAAGGCTTCTGGATGGAGAATATCGAGGCTTGAATTCTGTCTTCTGTCTTCTGAAAAAGTGAAGAGCGAATGAGAAATTATGATTTTTTTATTATAATTATAATAATAACAGCAACAACGCGGATAAGAATTATTATATTATTGACTAGAATAATATTGATATCTTATTATATTAAGGCAGTAGTTCTAGTCCAGAAATTTGAAATAAAATTGACATTTTTTGCATTTTCTTAAAGTATAGACTCTTAAGAATATGACCTTATGAGTAAATTTCGAAATTTCCAATATTTACGCCAAGAAACGAGACCAGAATAGGATCGACTGGCCGGAGCTACGAACTTTAGAAGCTTCTAAGGAATCTAGAACTGCTTGCAGGGAAGAACGAGCTGCGAAAATCATAATTTCGAAGTCGCGGAAGGCAAACTTTGCGAAGCAGAAATACCCGATTAATATAGCGTAAGTATGACATGTCATTATACCACTTAGATGGTTCGGTTGTCTGAAATTCCCCTCAAAACTTTAAACGCGTTTTTCTCGAAACTACTTTTTTAAAAACCTGTTTGATATTAAATCTCGAGTTCTATTCAACCGATTGACGTTGAAATTTGAATATTATTATGACTATTTTTAAAAAATTTAAAAATAGAGCGAAAAATTAACTTTTTCTTATACAGTCGTCATTCAATTTTTTTTCCTCTCCGGTGCCTACCATAATGACTTTCTTATCAATCAAGAAAATTGGTTCTGTTTCTGTTTTAGATGAATGGGAGCCTGGGAATCATGTCAACCACAACCCCTTTTTTGACGGCTATATTTAGAGGCCCATACATTTTTCAATTAAATTTTTTTCACATAATTTATTTTGTATGTTCTTGAAACATCGAAAAAAAGACTGTAAAAAATGAATACTAAAAATATATCCATATTTTTGTTTATCAAGCCCGAAAAAACGCCCATAATTTGGGCATCGATACTAGAACACAGCTTTAAGTACTATTAATATACTAATATTACTATATTATTATATAATAAAAAGTATTGAATAATAATATTCAAAAATTATTAATTTAGTTACATTATTATATTAATACTTTTATAAATATTATTATCATATTGCTATTATTACCATCACATTACTATAAGACTATAATATAAATAATAATAATAAATAATACTGTAATAAATGATCGTTTATTCAGAGGCCCATACATTTTTCAATTAATTTTTTTTTACATAATTTATTTTGTATGTTCTTGAAACATCAATAAAAAGACTGTAAAAAATAAATACTAAAAATGTATCCATATTTTTATTCATCAAGCCCGAAAAAACGCCCATAATTTGGGCATCGATACTAGAACACAGCTTTGAGTACTATTAATATACTAATATTACTATATTATTATATAATAAAAAGTATTGAATAATAATATTCAAATATTATTAATTTAGTTACATTATTATATTAATACTTTTATAAATATTATTATCATATTGCTATTATTACCATCACATTACTATAAGACTATAATATAAATAATAATAATAAATAATACTGTAATAAATGATCGTTTATTCCTTTACTAATAAAATCCCTTCACTAATATAATAATATAATTATGTCAACTACTAATTCCAGCAATTACCACAACCTGAGTTCGAGTTAAATTACTTTTGCCCATTGCCTCCTCGTGCTCCACTGCGTCATGCAATCTTATATTGAATTGTGCATTTGTCTTGAATTGTGCACTTTCGTTCCGTCTTTCGTTCCAGAAATAATTAACAAAAAACAAATTTCTAATTTATCTTTATTAAAAAACCTGTCTAATCGAGAAAAATGTCATTAAAAAAATGTCTAATTTACACTAATTTAAAAAACGACACCGACTGCTTTCGACTTTCGAAAGCAGTCGGTGAAAAAAATAAGTTCCAACTGGCCGGAGTAAAATAGGAAACCTGCAAAGCCGTATATTCCACCGTGATAACGATAATATAATCGTAGGAAGGATTAGGGGAGTAATGGCGTTAATCGTACATTACGAGGATGGGCGTTCAAGCGCGCGAATACGCGGGTGACTGAATGTACACGAAGATCCGGCAAGGCCGCGGAGAAGGGCCGATTACGCGGTGCTCACGCGTGGCATAAATTCTCTTGACCATATACAGGACAATCACGTGAATGGTAGACAAGCCTACGGAAATGCGGATCGAGGGCGATGCTTGAGCGTAATCGTAATTAAAGGTATGATATAGGGCCGTGATGGAATTCGAATGCCAATTGCGTCGCCGGCAATTGGCTGCTGATGTACGGATTATTCCGAGCCCCGGCCTAGACCGTTTCGTGGGCCCTGTCGCACACGTTACTACCAGCTGCCTGGGAACCATCCACGGATGACGCGAGCGCGCGGCGCTTTCAAAATTATCCGGCAGCGCGTTGGTTCATTTGCGGCACGACCCTTAGCGCCCTCTACATCGTAGATTAATCGTCGATACTATGTAATCGGATGAAATTAATTTGAAACGCATTTTGGCCAATTCTAGACATTTGACAGCGACTAGACAAACCGGCGAGAAAACGAGCGCGTCATTCATTTTCATGTTTTTTTTTTTTAAGGAAAGATTCCTTCGCCTTTTTTTAGACTTAGGGTATGTTTTATTACTACTTTTGGCTATTACATGGAATTTGTTTTATTAATCCTTAAACATGGTGGCGCTACGGCACGGTCTTCGACAGGCCAGAACCGGTTTATTTTTCATTTGTACTCAATTGAACAAAAAAAAAAATGATTTCGATTTTTTTTTAATTTCGTTCAACTCGGCACAAATTAAAAAATAAACCGTTTCAGGCTTGTCGAAGCCGAATTGGAAATCACAGAATCATTAACACCATTATTGGACAGTAAAATGATACGAATTGTTAAAAAAATATGATTAATTCGAAAAAAAAATAGAAAAAAAGATGAGACTAGTCTTAAAAATAATAAAAAAATGTTAATCATCTTTTAAAAAAATAGGTTTCACTTTAGAAGCAAAAAACGTTGACATTGATAGTTGATAATTTTTTTCATAGTTTTTAACGAAAGTATGCTCCAAAATTAATTATACGACAATTCAGAGTATGAATTTAAAAAATATGATGTAGTGACATTTGTCGATATCTCAATTGGTTCAGGAGTTATCAGCGTTTGGACGTTTCCAAAACTTCTGAAATCGACATTTTTTTGAAAATTATAACTCCTAAAAGAGAAGAGATAAAAATCTAAAAATTGGTGGGGATATTTCTTTCATGGGGTACAACTTTGCAAAAAAATCCAGGGAAACCAAAAATGGCCGGGGTCACGGGCTAGCTGAAATGACGTGGAATATCCCATATATATATATATATATATATATATATATATATATATATATATATATATATATATATATATTATACACATACACAGGAGGGACAACATTACATCATACACATTGCACGTAATGTTATATCCATCATAACAATATATTAACAGTAATAATCATAATAATTAAAATTGTAATAGGAAACAAGGTAAAAAAATAATAACAAATAATAACAATATCATAATATCATGATAATATAATATTATGCACATTATATCGGAATAATACGAGCAATATTAGGAATAACAAAGCCAATAATAACAAGACTTAAAAATAATAATAAAAGTAATTAATAATGATTACATTATAGTCACGTTCAAATGATAATTTATATTAAAATAACGAAAATGTAAAATATTCTAAAGCCCAGCAGGGCAAGACTGGCGAAAATATTAAAATAACGAGGTGAACAAAAAATTAAGAATAATGAACAGCAACAACATTAAATTTAAAAAAGTAGATATGTAAAAAATGAATTGTAGTAATCATATTTGCCTTATCAATACTCAAGTACTCAAAATTATGCAACGGTTGATATTCTCCATTCACTTTTTATTTCCATTGCACGGAACGATTTTCAGTGAACGACGAGAGCGTTGACAAGCCTAAAAAAAATGACAAATGACTTCATTAAACGTTTTGTGTATAAGAGTATGGCTGCGAGTTTTACGGTGAGTGTTAATTTGTAAGTTAACATTTTCACTCTCGTATAATAATGTCGGAGGGATGGAGAGTCGTATGAAGTACGCGCTATTAGCGTTCTATATCTCACCTGTACATTCAGTTCGGATGACCAAAGTGAAATAGGGAAAGAGAGAGAGAGAGAGAGAGAGAGAGAGAGAGAGAGCCGAGAAGGTGTTTAATAACTGCTCTTAAAAATTACAGGTCGCGTCACCTGTTGCGTCTACGATACCTGCTATACGCAAAAACTCCCTTACTCTCTCTCTCTCTCCCTCTCTCTCTCTCTCTGTCGTCACAAGAGTCGAAAGAATCAAGTGTTTCACTGGAAACGCAAAATGTCGCGAGGGGCCAATTGAGACTACAAACAAAGACCCTCAATTATTACGACCGAGCCCCCCCCCCCCCCCCCCGCTCCCGCCGCCCTCGAACCACAAATGTTTAATGTTCTTCACATTACTATCGCACTCAATTGCACGAATGAGTCACTCTCGTCCCACTTGACTGCCGCGATAAACCAAAATGAATTGACTCGATTCATTTTTTGCGTTTTAACATTCAATGCTCAGGGACGCATGCGCGCGGTCACCAATCCAAGTATTGGCTGCTTGAAATGTGAAAAAATCGATTTTTTGGCATTCTCTTGAAGTATAAACTTTTAAAATTATGTCCTCAAATGACAATTCCGAAATTCTCCACATTTACACCAAAAAAACGAGACCAGAATAGGATCGACTAGTCAGAGCTACGAACTCGAGAAGCTTCCAAGAACTGCTCGCAGGGAAGAATGAGATTCGGAAAATCATCATTGCGAAGTTGAGGAAAGCAAGTGTGGCCGATTGATATAACGCAATTATACCATGCCATTTTACCACTTCGATAGTTGGGGTTGTGTGAAATTGGACTCAAAACTTTAAACGCGTTTTTCTCGAAACTACTTTTGCGAAATTATTGTTATTACAATTTTAAAAAATGTTAATTTTGAAATAGTAGGGTGAAAAGTCAACTTTTTGTTCAGACAGTCGCCATTACATTTTTTTCTCCTCTGTACATGCCATAATGGCATTCTCATTGATCAAGAAAATTGGTTTTATTTCTGTTTCAGGTTAACAGGAGATTTGGAATCATGTCAAACGCCTTATTTTTTGCACCCTTTATTCCATGCCTCTATTGAGAAGCCCAAAACGTTTTCAATTTTTATTTTCTTTGCACAGCATTTTTTGTATTGGGAGTAAAAATAAGTCTCGGCCGTTTGACTAAAGATGGCCCCACCAGGAGGTTATAATTGAAATTGTCACATGTAAAACGTCATATTGTAAAGTTGGACATCTGGCAAGACCATAACCTTAAAATATTAGCGATTTTGCATCAGCATCACATAATTTTTTTCGTGCGAGAATGTCGACTTTTGAGCCGAATGAGCGTCATTTGCGGGAACTTTTGATTTACTTATTTAATTTGAAGAAATATGCAGCTGAGGCGCATCGATTGCTTGTAGAAGCATATGGTGAGGCTGCTTTGAGGGGTTACGCCCACTTGCGATTTTGAAAAAAATCGATTTTTTTGTATTGCATTTTTTTGAAGTATAAGTATCTGAGAATATGTCCTGAAAATTTCAAGTCGATCCGAACACAATTGACTGAGATATGAGCGTTGAAAGAGAAGAATCCGCGTTGAAAGAGCGTTGAAAGAGAAACTTTAAACGCGTTTTTCTCAAAATGGCATTTCTGAAGTCGGTGACCAAGATTACCCGAACACTAATGAACCGATCTTCTTGAAATTTTGCAGGCTTATTTAATACATAAAAATGTAGTCTTTAATGGTTCGATTTTTTTTTGAAAAAAAATGCCCGTTTTATAGCCAAAAAACGGCCGTTTTTTCGTTAAAATCGAACCATTAACTTTGACTGTCCGCCATTTCGTGAAAAATGAATATTTTTTAAAATCCTTCGATTAAAGACTAGTTTATACTTATATTTGACTAAATCCATCCGCATTTTTTTCTTCAGATGATCCACTTCGCCGCAATGTTGGTCACCGCAAACCGTGTATATAAAAACATTATTTCATTGCCGGCCATTTGCCACTAAACAATGTAATATTTTTCAATAAAAAAATTACTGAAAGTTCTTCAAGATGTGTTCTTTAAGATGGTATATTGATCGATTAAAAAAGTTTTGTAGTTTTCTTTAAAAAAATTCATGAAAAAGGCCTTTTTTTGCGCTACAAATGGGGGTAACGACTTAAGTGAGAGAAGTTGTCGTGCCTGGTTTCAAAAGTTTAAGAACGGTGAGTTCTTAACGGTCCGGTACGAAGACGCCGAATTGGAAGCATTATTGGAGGGAGATTCGTGCCAAACGCAAGAAGAACTTGCACTTACATTAGGAGTGACCCAACAAGGAATTTCACATCGTTTAAAATCGTTGGGAATGATTCAAAAGCAAGGAAATTGGGTTCCACATGAACTGAAGCCGAGAAACGTTGAAAGCCGATTTCGCACAGGTGAAATGCTGCTTGCCAGGCATAAGCGAAAGGGTCACTCATAACACTCAATTGGGAAGTTTTACCCCAGCCGCTGTATTCACCAGACATTGCTCCCTCTGACTATCATTTATTTCGATCGATGACGCACGGCCTGTCTGAGCAGCACTTCACATCACATGAAGATACCAAAAATTGGGTCGATTTGTGGATAGCCTCGAAAGATGAAGACGCGGTATCCATATGCTGCCAGAGAGATGGGAAAAAGTAGTGGCTAGCGATGGACAATGCTTTGAATAAAACATAAAGTACCGTTCTTTCACAATAAATGCCCAATTTTTTTATTTTCAAAAACGGTTGCGACTTATTTGTACTCCCAATATGTTCTTCAAACATCAGTAAAAAGACTAAAAAATGGATACTCAAAATAGTATCTTTTTCTTGTCAAGCCCGAAAAACGCCCGAAATGTAGGCCCCAATACCATGGAAACATTTATACTCCAAAGGGTAGGTCAAATATCGAGTAATAAAGTGCTCCAATGGCCTATATCGAGTCGTAAGTGCCAAATCCTATCAGGACGATGAAAAATATTTCCCCGACATAGGCGCAATCATAGCGACGTGAAAAAAAAAACAAAACCTCCCGTTGCTGCAATTTAATTTTTTTTGGCTTCTCCCGACCTCTTCAGGAAACAAGAGAAAGAGAAAGAGAAAGAGAGAGAGAGAGAGAGAGAGAGAGAGTCTTGCAACTTCCGTAATAATGGGATAGACGGTCGGCGATGTTCCCAAGTTTGTGACTACATAGCGGTGCTGCAGGGGTTGAATTCGCGACTGGCGTTTATCGACCATCAGGCAAGCGGCTCATTCCTTCGGAGCGAGTCCCGCCATGGCATAGAAAATAAATTACAGAAATCGCATCGCCAGCACCAGCAGGCGCGGCATAAACGTCACGAACGCCGCGCGTCTCCAAACGCGATTTTCGCTGCTTCTCGCGGGCGCCTGTTCTGCTCGCGAAGCTCCGTTAATCGTTTCCCACGGGAGGACGAACCGCGAGAAACGGCCATGGAAACGCGAGAAATGAACGGACGAGCAGGCCAAAAAAAACGAGAAGCAGAGCGAAAGAAACGACGAGGTATGCAGCGAAGAACGAGACTGGAAATAAATGAGACGGGAGTAGAGGAGGAGACAGAGGAGTCGATAGGGCGATGGAGGAAAAATAGACCGAAGAGGGTGGAATTTAAGAGGGAGGTAGGAACGAAGAACAGTGGTGATTTTTTTCACTATCTTTCTTAGATCTCTTTTTGGTAGCGCTGCTTCGTCGATTCTTCGTCGCTTTGGTTTTATTGTACATGTCATCAAAGCTTGTAGTCTTCTCTCTCTCTCTCTATTGGAATCTTGGATAATCGCCTTTTTATAACTTTAGATTATTGCAAAATAAAATTGTGATAATATAATTCATTTTTTCTTCTTATTTTATGAACATACTATATACCTCTACAATATATATAAATACAGGGTGTCCCTCTTATCTCTGCCACCCGAAATAACTCGGTAATTATCGACGTCACAAAAAAATATTCCGGACAAAAGTTGTACGGTATGAAGTCAACTCATCCCATCAATAGCGGCCATTTTTTTTTATTTCGATGGAGGCGCTGACGCACAGTGAAGGTCACCTTCACTCTTTTAAATGGAATGGTACGTTTTTTTCAACCATCTTGTAGAGCGCCCTAAGCCGCATAAAAAACATTCGGTGTCAAAGTCGTTCAAGGTCATTCAAGGTCAGTAACTATGATACAAATCTAAATATCTTGGATCACTGCCAAATATTTGGTAGTGCTCCGAGAATTGAGATTTGTATTTCATTTCAACAGGTGACCTTGAATGACCTTGGACGATTTTGACCCCCTAATAGTTTTTATGCGGCTTGAGGTGCTCCACAGGATGGTTGAAAAAATGTACCATTCCATTTTAAAGAGTTGAGGTCACCTTCACTGTGTGTCAGCGCTTCCACCGAAACAAAAAAATTGGTCGCATTTGATGGCCCCCTTCACACTGTACTAATTTTGTCTGGAACATTTTTTTGTGACGTCGATAATTACCGAGGTATTTTGGGTGGCAGAGATGAGGGACACCTGTGTGTGTGTGTGCATATATATATACACAAACACACACACACAGATATATATATATATATATATATATATATATATATATATATATATATATATATATATATATATCCATCTCGCTCTCTCTTCCTCAACGAATTGAATTTGCAGCCCAACAGCGAGAGCGATCCAACCAAGAAAATGCAATAAAAAAAACGTACCGAGAGTCCGGATGTTTCATGCATGTACAAGTTTAACATATTTTATGAAAGTATACGGCTCACCGAGTGGTAAAATCGTGAGACGTTTCACGATAAATCCGACAGTACGTATCTGATATCACGACGATGGATGGTACACCCGACATATATAATTTCAATTTCGTTCACTCGACCATCTTGCATCGTCGCCGGATAACATTTTTTCCCAATGATATATATCGCATGCTCTCGAACGTGAATCAAGAATGAACGCTATTTTGGAAGAATTTATACTACCGAATTATTTTATCTGATCTTACGACATTGCATCTTATTTTGTCTCGTTCAACTTTCTTTATTTCTTTATTATGTTTGTTTAATTTTATCATGACGATAAAAGAAGAAATCAACAAAACAAATATTATCAAATGATACGGCAATTGAATTGTATATAACAATAAAAGAAAGATAACATTGTAACATTGAAATAATGAATAATGGTAACATAACGAGATTAAAAAAAATAATAATAAAAATTATCAATAACAACAAGATTTGACAAAAACAACGTCAAAAACCAAAAAAAGCACGTAAACATTTTTAAAATTATTTTACTCTGTCTGTTTTATTGTATCATGACGATAAATAAGGAAAAAATGAAACAAACATTATCAAATGATAAGGCAATTAAATAATATAAAATCCACAACACGAAATAAAATAATTCGCTTGTATTTAAAAATATTAAGATATAATAAAAATAATGATAATAAACGAAACCAAATTGTCGGAATAATAATAATGGTAATAACGATAGAACGCAATAATAATAATTACACTATAGGAAAACTATAAATTACTGCAAGGAAACGGGCGAGAAAGGGGAGAGAGAGAGAGAGAGAGAGAGAGAGAGAGAGAGAGAGAGAGAGAGCAAGGAAATCAAAAAATGAACCCCCCCCCCCTTTTTAAAACCGTAATAAAAGATTCTGCAGATTTTGCAAATTCTATGCCCCTGTCGAGAACCGGTTCGTTATTACACCACAAGTTCCTAAGCGTTTCGAAACTCTTCGTGATGTCGCGTCCAACCCTTCTCGTTGTTATTACCCTAATACGATAGCACACTCCACGTAGGTAAGGGTCTAGTACCGTCTGACCCGTACTCGGTTTAACAAGATTAGCGTAATGACGCGAAGCCCTTCTCATCGTCAGTTGGTCCGTGAAGTTCCGCGTGTACTCGCGCCATGTAGCAAGAACGCGTGCACCTGCGCCCTCAGGCCCCTTCGCCTTCCCGTCCACGGTGTGCATGTGCATTCGTATTAAGCTATAGGCGTGCGGACAACGAGGCCCCTTGTCACGTCAACCGAGCCAGACAAAGTCGAGACGTGAAATTGATCGATCGCGCCCAAGCGTCCCGGATACTGCGCGGATTGATAAAAGAGAACAGAACGAGAGAAAGAAAAGTTGATCGCATTGGGAAAATAAAATAATAATTTTATTTAGTAAAGTAACAACGTAAAATAGTAACGAAATAATAACGAAATACAACGAAAGGTCAGGATATTTTAATTGAAACAAAAAACACATTAATTGGATGGAAGGAGAGGAGGAAAAGTTTCTCGCATCGTCGCACCAAAATAATAATATTGAGTAAAATAATAATAAAAGGTCACGATATTTTTATTGAAATAAAAAACACATTAATTGGATAAATCGAAGGAAGGAGAGGAGGTAAAGTTCCTCGCATTTTCGAACTACAATAATAATGTTGAGTAAAATAATAATAAAAGGTCGGGATATTTTCATTGAAATAAACAAAAAATACATTATTTGGATATATTATATATAAGAAAGGAAGGAGAGGAAAAAAGTGCCTGGCAACGTGAAACTAAAATAATAATGTTAAGTAAAGTAATATAAAAAAGTGAGGATATTTTCATTGAAATTAAAAAATACATCAATTGGATATATATAAGGACGGAAAGATAGAGAGAGAGAGAGAGAAAAGTTTATCGCATCGTGAAACTAAAGTAATAATGCCGAGTAAAATAGTAATGAAATGTCCGTATATTTTCATTGAGAAAAAAAAATGTTTTATTTATATGGATGCATCTTTTATTCGAATGAAAGTATGATGACTGATGATTATTATTTCGCCAGTAAAAGAGATATACAGGGTGTCCCAGAACTGAATGCGTTCCCTGAAATGGGAGGTAGGGGGTGGAATTCTGAGTCGATTGATATAAGCATGTGTGGGTCTCGGATCAACCCCTGAATTATTATTAATGTTTAAAGGCGGGCCAATCAGGTGCGCCCGCCTTTAAAAATTAATAATAATTCAGGGATTGATCTGAGACCCACACATGCTTATATCAATCGACTCAGAATTTCACCGCCAACCTCCCATTTCAGCGAACGCATTCAGTTCCGGGACACCCTGTATATATTTTCTTTCTCATATTTATACATATATCCATAAACACATGCCCGAATATGCCACAGATTCGAAATAATTCCAACGCAACAAAGAATATATTTCATCCGCATCAAGAGTAGAACAAAACACACACACACCCACGCGCTACCTGTACAATAAAAATCTTCCGAGATCGTCCAGCCCCATTGAAACGAGTTGCATCCAATTTGCCTGCCTCGGCAAAAAAAGCACTGAAAAACCGGCTCACCCGCGCGAGTCTTCTCAAATTGAAACAGCAATAATGTGGGAGAGCTCGCCCGACCATTTGCCGAGAGAGGAAGCGAGCGAGAGACGGAGAAAGCGAGAGGGACATACATGCGCGTAATCACGGTAGAGAGCAATTAGTTCACAAGGCGTTAATTGGAATCGGACGCAGTCGCGCCCAAAGTTTCCGCCGTCGCGACGTAGAGTGAAGCCCCTCCGGTACGTGCGACCGTGTGTATTTTCGCGCCCTCATACTCGATCTTTCACGTGAACGGGCACACCACGTTCAGGTGGGCATACGATAGTATACGACATCCCCGGTATCCCAAGTCTGGGGTGGCAAGTTCGCACAGCGCGTCTGTCACTTCGATGCCAATGGACGTCCGCATGATCATTTTCTGAAATTTCACTAGAACCAACTAGATCCTCGAAAGGTGTCCACCATTCTGTACTTAATTTTTTTTTAACAAAACAAAATGGTGCTTTTGTAAGGTATTTCGTTAGGCGCATTTTGAAAAACTGCTCATGTTATAGCTCAAAAAGTTATTGATCGATTTGGCTGAAATTTTGGGAGCTTTCTCACTATAACATTATTGGAAAGATATATCTATAAAAATATAAAAAAAGTATAAAATTAAAAATGAAGTGGGCAGTGTAATCAATTTTTCATATTTTTGACCATTTTCTTCACAATTTTTACCCCAAAAATCAGATCAATGTGAATAATTTCCTAAAATTTCACTAGAGCCAATTAGATCCTCGAAAGGTGTCCACCATTCTGTACTTAATTTTTTTTTTAACAAAACAAAATGGTGCTTATGTAAGGTATTTCTTTAGGCGCATTTTGAAAAACTGCTCATGTTATAGCTCAAAAAGTTATTGATCGATTTGGCTGAAATTTTGGGAGGTTTCTCACTATAATATTATTGGAAGGATATATCTATAAAAATATAAAAAAGTATAAAATTAAAAATGAAGTAGGCAGTGTAATCAATATTTCATATTTTTAACCATTTTCTCCACAATTTTTACCCCAAAAATCAGATCAATGTGAATAATTTTCTAAAATTTCACTAGAGCTAATTAGACCCTCGAAAGGTGTCCACCATTCTGTACTTAATTTTTTTTTTGTGAACAAAACAAAATTGCATTTTTGTAAAGTATTCCTTTAGGCGTATTTTGAAAAACTGCTCATGTTATAGCTCAAAAAGTTATTGATCGATTTGGCTGAAATTTTAGGAGGTTTCTCACTATAACATTATTGGAAGGATATACCTTTGATGTTTTTTTATGTGTGCAATCAAAAAAATAAGTAGGCTTTCTGATCATTTTTTCATATTTTTCACAATTTTCTGGACAATTTTGACCTCAGAAAGGTCATTTATTTGGGCGATAACCTTAAAACTTTAGGTATATCCCTCCAATCATGTTATGGTGAGAAACCTGCCAAAATTTCAGTCCGATCGATCAATGACCTTTTGAGCTATAACATGAGCATTTTTTCAAGAGACACCTAAAGGAATACCTTATAACGCCGCCATTTTGTTTTGTATACATTTTTTTCACTAGAAATTTGTAACAAGATAACGTAAAAATTTAAAACTGATGTTATTATTTTATCACCTTTAAAAAAATGCATGAAAAATGACCCATTTTCGAGCACCTAAAAGGATTGCCTACCTTAAGGAGGGACCTTTATGCGAGGAAAAAATTTGCCGATTTTCATAATTTTTTTTTCAAAAGGAAAGATTCATTCACGATTTTTTTGACTCAGGGTATGTTTCGTTACAACTTTTGGCTGTTACATGGTATTTATTGAAATTGATCTTCAAAAATGGCGACGGTATGGCACGGTCTTCTAAACTGCATTTTCCGAACTGAGGTTACGACGTTGAAGTTTGCATCGCTGGAATGCAACGAAAGTTAATTTTTCTTCTATTACTCGCGTTTTTTTTCGCCGATTTATGGTACGAAAATCACCGATCGGTTTTTTCTTGTTCTCTTAAGAGATCCACGATTTTAATTTATAATAAAATCAACGATCGTAACAGTAATTAAGAAGTGGAAGAAAATTTTAGAGAACCATCGTTGCATTCCAATGATGCAAACTTCAACGCCATAACTGGCGTGACGCACAGCTAAAAAATTAATCGACCAACTCTGATGAAATTTGGTACAAACCTTTCTAACCTCATATAACATGTCCCTAAATGTTTTGGAATTTTTTTTTAACTATTTTTTGTTGTAAGATTTGATTTTCTTCGGCAAATTCAATCTTTTTGTTACAAAGTGTACTATTTCATCAATTTTCATCATTTCCCACTTTTCATTGGTTCATATTCTGCATAGGAGTGTTAATGAAAGAAAAATCATCGTTGGTCTGTGTCAGATCGATCCCGCCGACGCTACGTATCACGCCGTCTGACATCCATCCGCCGCAACCCGTTTACAAAACCGTGCCATACGACCACTATTTCTAAAGATTAAAAAAATAATAATAATACGATGTAAAAGCCAAAAATATTTGTAAAACATACGCTAAGTTTCAAAAATAATCTAGAAATATTTCCTTTTGAAAAAAAATCATGAAAATCAGCAACTTTTTCCTCGTCTAAAGATACACCCCCCTAAGAATGTCCTAAAAAATTGCACCCCGAGTTAAAAATACAAAAATAGGTTGCAAAGCATAATCGAGGTGGAAAAAAAGTAAACAAAAATCGTTGACCTTGCAAATTTACACCAAACTCGGGATGATCTTGATTGTCCATTGGGCCCTCATTGATCTGGTTAGCAATGTTGTCCGTCAGGTAGAACGAGGGGACGTGTCCGTTGAGGTCGCGGTTGGGCTTGAAAGGTCGCCAAGTGGGAATAGGACTGGAAAAGCCTACGCGGAGAAATTGCGTCCCATCGAAAGGGAGAACTCTTAGATCGACATACCGCTCGGCTAAGAGTGGGGTGAAGGACCAGAGAGCAAAGAAAGAGTTTTGGGGGTGCGAGGGGAGAAGGGGGGAAAGACAGTTGGAGAGAAAATCGACGAGGAACGGAGAAAGAGAAAAGGAGAGAGTGAGGGAGGGAGAGAGGGTGAGTGAGGGAGGGGTGAGAGAGAGAGAGAGAGAGAGAGAGAGGGGGGGGGAGAGAGGGAGAGAGAGAGAGAGAGAAAGAGAGAGAGAGAGAGAGAGAGAGAGAGAGAGAGAGAGAGAGAGAGAGAGAGAGAGAGAGGGAGAGAGAGAAAGAGAGAGAGAGAGAGAGAGAGAGGGAGAGAGAGAGTGAATGCGCCTTAATCGTCTCTCGTTTTCTGCGAGATTAAATCTCCCGCGGGGGTTAATCACCCATCCACCCACAAGCCTGGGCACACTAATTCGTCGACTAGCTCGCCCAGCTGCAGCAAAAAGTCTTCCTATACACGTCTCTCTCTCTCTCTCTCTCTCT
The DNA here is from genome assembly GCA_963210295.1 of Ophion ellenae. Classification (NCBI taxonomy): domain Eukaryota; kingdom Metazoa; phylum Arthropoda; class Insecta; order Hymenoptera; family Ichneumonidae; genus Ophion; species Ophion ellenae. The sequence continues at coordinate 43,200,082 of OY723390.1, read as the reverse complement.
CTCTCTCTCTCTCTCTCTCTCTCTTTATCTATCTGTTTATCTATCTCTTTTTCTCTTCCTCTAACTTCACTTCTCTTTCCTCGTCGACACCGACGTTTCCTTAATTATTCCAGGATGGAGGCAAAGTATTCGTCAGCCAGAAGCGACCTTCATCGCAGAGCCGGCCAACAACCTCTCTCGCCCGATCTTCTCTTCGGTCTTGAACGAGCTCACACTCTCAGAGATCCTCATGGAGTCGAGGACTCTGCCGATTTATTTCTCCCCCTCTCTGTCTCTCTTCACCCCCGCCTTCTCTGTTTCTCAGCCCCTCTCCCTCTTTCACCATTCTCACTTTTATCGTGTTTACAGTACTTTTTATTGCGCTTCCGGTACTTTTTTTCCCGTTCGGCGACGGTGACAATCGATCGGTAAGGATTCGCAGATTGCCCTGCGGGACCCTGGTGCGACGCGGTCAATACATGGGCCACTCCGTGTCCGATCTGTCAATAATTGACGAATCATTTCCAAAATTCTATTCCACAATTTTGGGATTAAATTCTCGTTGGAAAAAAAATGATAAAATATTCGCGGGTATCAATGGAATGATCGATGTGAAAAATCGCATTTTTTCATACTCATCAAGGGGTGGCGCAATCATGCTAGGACGCAAAGTGATGGGGGGAGACATTTAAATTTATTTGAAAAATAACAATGATAATTCCCTCAGTTGAAAGTTCACAATTGACTCCTTAGAATATACACAAAAAGAGTAAAACTTAAAACTCTTAAAAACTCTTTTAAGATTTTTTTCAATACGACATGGCGAAGCACGAGTTGTCAACATCTTTCAAAAATTCATTTTACTTCCTTTTCCGTGTATATTTTGAGAAACCAATTGTAGATTGTCATTAAAGCTCATTAATATTTTTAAAAAACTCCACTACGGTTCATTTTTTTTCGTGTATACTATAAGGAAAAAATTGCAGATTTGTATGTGTACATTAATTTTCTTATTAATTAAAATAATTCTTATTATCGATTCAATTCATTTTTCTCATCAGTTAAATTATTTTTATTATTAATTTTATTTATTTTTATCATTAATTCATTTCATTTTTAACATCAATTTAACAAATTTGTTTAATTCATATTAATTAATCTTTATCATTAATCTAATCAACTTTATCATTAAAGTAGGGGAGCGTGGGGTACAATATATCACGGGGCACTGTGGGTTAGATGCGATTTCTCGAAGATTTGTACCTCGTTAATTTAGAAATTTTGTGTTGGACCGGAAATCCCGTGTTGGGCCGCGATTTATATTTGGTTTCGTCAGGCCGCAAACAAAGTCGATAGCAGCTCACAAAGAATTAATGAAAATTAAAAATTGATTTGAGGCTTGGAAAACAAATATTTCGCTCGCCGCAAAAACGTAAAATATAACGTAACGTACTGTAGCGGCTCGGTTTTCGGTTCTAATGGATAGTTTTATTATTCATGATGAGCTCAGTGACTTGCGTTTTTCCATTCGTGGTTTAATTAATAGTTATATTCGTCAATATTGAAGCATTAACAATCAGTATAAAATAATAAAATTGTACCCCACCCATAGGGTACAATGAGCCAAGCCGCCAATTTTTTTCCATCCCATTATTTTGGTATTTTTAATCTTTCGCAAAAAAATAAGGGAGCTTCACTGTACGCCCAAAGGTTTATAAAATCGGTTATGACCATTTTTTTCTAATCAGACTATATAGATTAAAGCAAAAAATCGTTAGAAAAAAAATGACACACTGCACCTCACCGTCCCCTACTTCATCAATTTGATTGATTTTAACCATAAATTAATTATTTCAATCAACTTCACTCTCATTCATTTATAAAAATCAACTTCAAACTCCCCATATCAGTTTTCTCGCTACGCCCCCCGTGGAAATTTATATACGCAAAAATATACTGCAAATTTATTTTATTAATAATTGTAATACATGTGAAATGTATGCCATATATTGAAAATATATGTGCCAAATTCTAATTTTCGTAACGTTTTTATATATGAGATGTATATGCGTGGTATTACTGTATATCAATGTATCATACATCAATGATATATGTAGCATTTACCCTGCATATATACCACATATATTCAGCATATATGTTGCATACACACTGCATACATACCACATATATACTGCCTAAACGGTACATATATGCCACATATATACAGATATGCGCAGCATATCTGTATATATGTGCTTGTATGTAATAGTGTACTTTGACTGTATGTTAAGTTTTTTTAAGTTTAAGTTTTAAGTTTTGTCAAGTTTAACTGTAATAGTGCTTATACACAGCATATATTTCTTGTCAGGAATATGTATCAAAAATGTATGCGTCATATATGATGCATAAATGACACATATGTGAGTCATATATGACGCATACATTTTTTATACATTTTTCTGACAAAAAAATATATCGAAAATATATGCGTCGTATGTGCCTCATATATGCATCGTATATAGTGTTTATACGTAGCATATATTTTTTTGGTCAGAAAAATATATCGAAAATATATGGGTCATATATGCGTCATATGTTTGGTGCATATATACTGCATATACACGTATTATTCTATTTTTCGTCACTATATATGCGACCGATATATATGTATATATATATATATATATATATATATATGTAGCATATATTTTCTGCATATATTTTACATACATAAATTTCCATGGGGGCCGGTACCGTAGTCTCTGAAGAAAGTACGCGCAATGTCCTCAAATTTCTCAAACTGTCCTATGCGATATGATACGAGCGTCCAATAGCGTCAGGTTATTTATGACAGTTGCTTTTTGCCGCGTACTTCAGGGGAGCCGAATGCTGGTAAATTTAACATGGAAGAGCTCACCCGGGGAGACTCGAGTATATAAAAGTGCGGCTTTGCGGATCCCGGGTGCTGCGAACGCGAGGAAAAACGATAATCGAGGACGGAGGACGAACAAAAAAAGATAAACTCCGAAGACGAAGGTCTCCGGGGTGAGCGAAATATATATATATATATATATATATATATATATATATATATATATATATATATATATATATATATATATATATATATATATATATATATATAAAGGAGAGGCGACGGTGAGAAGGAAGTCCGGAAAGACGAGACACGACAAGGAGTATAAGTGAGAATTCCGCGAGAAAAGAAGCCAAGAAGAGTCTGAGTACAGTTTCAGTAGTGAGAGCACGAGAAGATGGATGGTGAGGGAGGATAGGATGGCATATAGCGTGGCAAAGTAAGTAGCGTAGGAGAGAGGATATATACTTCACCTCAAGCACTGTTCAGGACTAACAAAAGATACTCGAAGCGAAAGTTTCCCTAAACAAGTAAACTCAGGGGTCAGTCTTATACCCAGGCGTACGTCGCGTTCACGGGGAATCCCCGGAATGCTTTACCGTCCAAAACTTTTTTCTACCTAGATGCGCAGCTTCGTGGATCTCCCGTGGCGATGTTGCCACGGGCCTTGATCAGCACTCGGATGGGTGACCGTTCAGTTATGCGTTGACTGCCGAGGATGAGAAAGTGCCAAGTGAGCTTGCGACCAAAAATGAATTTCATCAACTCTCCGAGGATCAAAAAGCCCCCGCAGGTTCAAGATCGTCATCGCCACCTTCGACTGTGGAAGATGAAAACTTGTGGACTTGCCGAGAGTGAGAAGAGCCGAGGATCATTCCGAAAATGTAGATGGTAGTTGGGGTCAAAGCCCGCGGATATGGAAATGAGGTTCCAGATCTTTGAGGGTGCGGACGAAAGCGAAGAAAAATGGAAAACGGATCACGCACAGGTGAGTTCCGTCGGACTTGCCTTTTCGCAGGTAATTTTGCGGATGCTCGAGAGCCCGGAATTGAAACGGGTAAATGAGGTTTAGCTGGAGGGCTACTCTTTTATAATGAAGACCGATGACAGCAGCGGACAAGCTTGGGCAGCTCGGCTGCGTTCATCGTGATGGTCTTGGACCACGGGACCGGCATGTTTTCTCTTTCCATTTCGCCATCCCCCATCGCTCTTTCTCTCTCTCTCTCTCTCTCTCTCTCTCTCTCTCTCTCTCTCTCTCTCTCCTCTCTCTCTCTCTCTCTCTCTCTCTCTCTCTCTCTCTCTCTCTCCCCGGTCGCTCTTCCGCGTTTTGCTGCTGGTGGTAAGTTGTTGGTTGGGAAATGGTGAGGCCAGTGGGCAGAGCCATTCATCGTGATTAGACCCTCTTCCCCTGGGGAACGACAACCAGCGAGAGCAACGGGGCAGATCCTGGCTCGGGAATCCCATCTACTCGATGCGCGCAACGTGAACTCTCCATTTCATCCCCTTTCACCCTGTCCTTCATTCCTCCCTCTCTCTCTCTCTCTCTCTCTCTCTCTCTCTTTCTCTCTCTCCCTATCCTATGTGACATGTGTGATGGAGAGGTCCAGAGGACTCTGGAAAGCGCGACAGCGAGGCATCCAGTAGCCCTTTCAAACTCGAGGGCACAGGTCACCGAAGGGAACGCCATCTATACGAACTAACCCCACCGGAAAAGAGGCCCGCGGGGGCGAACAAGTTGAGGAAAGATGCCGATGAAGAGGTAGGTCAAGTCGCCACGAGATTTATCTCCACATTGTCAGGGGTAGTTGGGCAATCCCCCCGTTTGGACGATTAATACACTTGGAAATTCCAATGACCCAAAATGGGATACACGAATGAACGTATCACTTGTTTCCCATGTCAAGCAGCTTTGTCCTCGGCCAATACTCGGATGGGGGACCGCTCAGACCGCCTGGCGCTGCTGAGAAGCTGGCGATACTTAGGTGACAAGTTCAGGACGAAAGCAGATGGGCTCTCGTACAATGAAGCCTTTAGAGATAAAAGGACCTTCGGACGAACGTTATTCGATCCTGCCGGAATTATGGGGGGAGATCCCTTTATAACGTAGGAAAGAGCTTCTGGCCGAAAATGAACGCCACGAGGGAGCTGAGGGACTACTCCGTGGCCCCGGAATCGCAGATTAATCGGTAAGTCATTTAGTCACAACATTTTTGACTCACAACCACTTTTTCATGGACCTCGTACGAGATAACTCAAAAACTATCCGATCGATAATTTTGAAATAACTCACACTTTTTGGTAACACAATAATCGTCTATTTAAACCTAAAGTTTCTTGTAGATTATTGTAAAAAAGCTACCCACTGCTACTATTGTAAAAACTACTTACAATTACTATAGCAAACATTTCCATGCAAGATTTTTTGCAAATACGTAGCATTTTTCGAATTGTCACTTTTCTTAGGGTTTTCAGGTTTACATGGAGCGTGTGGGTCTTGGGAAACTAAAACTTCTTGGCTCTGATGTCACATATCAGTGGACCAGACGCTAGATTGTACGACATCGAACAACCCGGCGGCAACCTTTTCTGAAGCAAGTGTCGTACGGCCGCAATTTAAAAAAAATGAAAAAATATTGTACGTTGGAAAATGTAATAATATGTGCATAAAATTTAAATTACCTAGAATAAATACTTTCGTCACAAAAAAAATCTTGAAAATTCGCTTATTTATTTCGCTGCCTGATAGGATCTTCCCCCTCAATCCCGGAGCAATCGCCTTCCACTCGCATTTTCGTGTAATCCAACATGTCCTCGGGTCCCGTTACGATTTCACGAAAACTATCGCTACGAAGACTTTTTCTATACGTCTCGAGGTAATTGGGTTAACGATTCTGGGGCTCCTTCAGCGCAGCTACTCCGCTCACATTGTATCAGCAACCCTCGAGATAACGAACGCGCGAACGTATATAAGTGCTTTTCCCAAGCGGGTTACCAACATCACTTGATTGTCCGCTTTCGATTTTATTGAAACTCACATATGTGATGAAGCATTGATAACTACTAAGCACGTTTTTTTAATCGGCGGAAAATGCTTTTAAGGGGTAAACCACCCCTCAAAAAAAGGCGTGTCGAGGGGTGATTTTACAGTTTACCCGCAAGCAGTCCGAATGACAAGCAGACAAGCGACTGAATGAAACAAAAACCAAAATTCTTCTAATGTAAAGCAACAGAAAAACCACTATAGAAGTATTGAAAAAAAAAATTAATTAAGGCGTGACACGCCGTTCTTTGAGGGGTGGTTTCTCCTTAAAAATGATTTCTCGCCGATAAAAAAATACGTGTCTAATGGTTTTCAATGCTTTATCACATATATGAGTTTCAACAAAATCGAAGGCGGACTTAAGTGATGTTCCTTGCAAGCCTGAACACACCGGAAGGAAGAAAGCCCGTAAACGGCATGTGTTGCGTTATATACAGGGTGTTCTGTTATGAATGGATAATCCTGCATCTGTCGATAGGTCAAGTGTTGCCCTACTGTATAACTATATGCTGGAATTTCAGTTTAGTAAAAGTCCCACTGTTTTAGAGATTTTGGGCTTTATGTTTTTTTTTAAGCAAATTATCTGCTTTTGGTTTTTCGCATGCCATCAACTTATCAATGTAATTGGCATGATATGCGTAGTACATTGGTGAAAATTCGGAAGCGGCGCTCCTGCTAGAATCAGGCTAATTTTTGTTTGGGTTTGTTTGGGTCATACAAACCCAAACAAACATCCAGAAATTAACCTGATTGTAGCAGAAACCCCACTTCCGAATACTTACCAGTACATTTTTTTACATCGCAGGCTATCGAAGTCAGATGTTCGAATTGGTTTGTATGAAAATTCTTTTTTCATAAAGTTGCCTCAACATTTAAGGGAAGGTTCTGCCTTGTTGGGCCAAAAAAATGTTCGATTGTTCACCAATTTTTTATGCGAAAAGTATTAAATATAGAATGTTGATATTTGATATGTTGACTAATCGGTCTTTATTGAACATCATCATATTTTTTAAAGTTTGACAAAACATGGTGGTGAGAGTGGGAGGAGCCACATATGTCGGTGCGCGGGCGATGACATTCTTCGCCTGCTGAAGTCCTAAGTCCCGAACAGGTGATCTGAAGCAAAAGAATCAAACATATTTTTACTTCGTACAATATTGTGTATAAGTTGACTTAGAATCAAGAAGAAAAATTGAAAAATAAAAAAATAGTGAGCGATCGGAAGAAAGTTTGTTTTTTTCCCAAAAATTGTCGCAATTTTTTGCTCACCATTTTTTTATTTTTCGACTTTTCTCTTTGATTCTAGGTCAATGTATACACAATATTGTACAAAGTAAAAATATGTTTGATTTTTTGCTTCAGATCACCTGTCCGGGACTTAGGACTTCCGCAAACAAAAAACGTCATCGCCCGCGCACCGACATACGTGGCTCCTCCCACTCCCACCACCATGTTTTGTCAAACTTTAAAAAATATTTTGATGTTCAATAAAGACCGCTTAGTCAACATACCAAATATCAACATTTTATATTTAAAACTTTTCGCATCAAAAATTTATGAAAAATCGAAAAATGTTTGGCCCAACAAGGCAGAACCTTCCCTTAAGGTTACAAAGAAGACTTTACTAGATGAAACAAATAACCAAGACTAGCTATTTTTTTTAAACCGGATCAAAAAAAGTTATCATTTGTAAAAATGGAATGCGAAAAACCAAAAGCAGATGATTTTTTTTTCAAAAAATAACAAAGTGCAAAATCTCGAAAACCGTGGGACTTTTGCTAAACTGAAATTTCAGCACACAGCAGGACATTATCCGACCTATCGTCAGTTGGAGGATTATCCATTCATTACAGGACACCCTGTGTATGTGTGTATGTTTTAAGGGAGCAAGGGTCTCTCGTTACAAAACTATGCGTACGATTTGTGATGCGGAAGTTCTCAGTTTTCCCTTGGAGGGTAGCAAGCGCGATTTAAGCGCGCGTCAAGTGGTCGTTTCTACAGGAAGGGATCGCTGAAAGTCTGTTGGTTCGCCGAAGGAGGTGAGTTTCCGTAGACTATTGAACGTCTGAAATTTCTCGACGCCCTTGTGGTCTCTTTGTCTCCCCCCCCCCTCCCCCGCGTTCTCCCCCTTAACTCGGAAAGTTTCATTAGAAGAGGAACTTTCCCTGCCACCCAACTTATGGTGAGCAATTCCAAGGAGAAAAAGGAATGGAAGTGGAAATTGCGCGATGGAATCCTCGAAAAACAATATCCAACGCTGACTCGGAATTTTACTTGGTGGTATGTGTAGGGGAACTCGGGGCAAGACGAATACGCGGGGGTAAGACGAATCATAAGCCTAGCTACTAAGCAGTGTGTGCGAGCACAGTTGGTGTTTGGAGGGGCGGCCGAGAGGTGAACGAGTGCCTCTCGACTGAGAAATCAATATCGATTTTTTTAGCAAAACGCTTTAATTTTTGGTAAAGTTTACCATCGTTTTCAGTTCATTTGGGTTGCTGATATTGATTAGAGGCAGCAAGGTAAACACAATGAAAGTACTAATTATTAATATAATAAGAACGGTTTGTCAGAAATTTTCAAGGTTATTGCGTGATTTTTTGTTATTTCTTCAACCGTCTAATGGGGCAAGATGAATACTACTGTCCCGCATACGGGGTAAGATGGGAAAAATAAAGGTTTAATTAAAAATATATATTATATGGTAAAAATCAGAAAGACTGATTTTTTGCATCCAAAATTAAAAGATTAATAAATGTTGATTAGTTTGAAAGTGTAATTGAAGTTGACTGACTCACATATGTATTGTCTTATTTGAACATGATGTTAGCGTTATCATCTTGCCCCAACTTCCCCTACGTACGTATACACTCGGGGGAAGATGATTTTGAAGACACTCAACGTTGCGTGAATCCCAATATTTTTTAAATCGCCGTTGGATGAATTGATCTTTCATGTGAAGATGAAATCAAGGATAATGTCACCAAAGTGGACGATTCGTGTGAAAAAAAAAATTGATGATCGTCCTTTTCCACATGTACATTCGCGTCTCATTCTGACTCAAGTTCGGGCGAATTTTTTACCTTTTTCCTTGTTCATCGTGCTTGATAAAATATGCATGAAATGGCATAAGGTTTTCAAGCGCGAGTGGGTCGAATTTTGGCAGATTTAAGACGCTAGTCTGTGCTCGAGGTCGAGTAGGCCAATCGATGAGGCCACGTAGTGACTTTTTTCCGAGATACGGAACAGTAAAGAGGTAGATTGATAACACGGCTTAACCGGTTATGCCTAGCTGTAACAGTCGAAAGCAGGTAATTCAAGGGATTTTTTATTTCCAAAATCGTGATGCGAAATTTCTACAAAATTATCTATTTGAAAAAGTATCATCTGAAGAACACTCCGTAATTTTTTTGTGTGAATTTTTTTTATTATACTAGATTTACAATTGACGTGCAGGAAGCACCGCTCGAAAATGTCTTTTGCGATCAGCAATACCTTTCTGAACCAGGTTATCTAATAGAAAAAAACATCAAACAGATTTCGTTAGTATATTCGTTTATCCTATAAGGGGGCGTCCATTAATTACGTAAGGCGTTTAGGGGGGGGGGGGGGGGGGGGGGGTCGAGCGAAATCTCACCCAATCTCACGTGGGGGAGAGGGGGGCTTCGGCAAATATCACGTAATTTTAGTAATTTTAGTAATTTTAGTAATCACGTAATTTTTATCATGTAGGGAGAGTCTCCCTACTACTTTACATGGTGGAGTAAATGGCACTACAACCGCAGTTACTTCTACTACAATTTATTTTTCGTGAACGTATGCATTTTGAAAAATCTCACGTGAGATAAGGGGAGGGGGAGGGGGTCGATCAAAATCTCACGACGTCTCACCAGGGGGAGAGGGGGGGTCGAAAAATCGCCAAAATCACCTCACGTAATTACTGGATGCCCCCTAATTAATCAAAGGAATTCCCGAAATATCAAATTTAAAAAAATGTCGCCTGTTCAATGTGAGCGTCTTGATTGATGCGAAAAAAATTGGCATTTTTCGTTCATCAAATCAAAATATACATCGGAAAAATAAACCCTCCAATCAAATTCTACATTTTTACATCTAAAAAAAGCCCTAAAAATTTCAAAAATATCGACGTAGTAGTTTTTCGAGAAAAAAAAGCTTTTACAGCTCCGAACGACGCTCCAAGCGTTCCGACGGGCGTCGACATAATTATAAATGAATACATGCAATATAAATAAATGTTAATAAATCCGTCAATTTTGATCCGCTCGCCTTGAGATTTTCAGGGAACATTTATAGGACGACATACTGTCAACATAAGTAGGTTTTGAAAAAAGTGATTTGCGACTTTTACAACTAGGCGTAACCCCTGAATATCTTTCAGGTTTTGAAGATGTATTTTGGAGTCGACGCTTTCGCGAACAGTTTTGATGCTTTGAAGCATCAAAACTTGATAGGTCGTTTGTGGTTGTTTTTCCTTTTTCTTCTTTTCAATTTGGGGGAGAAACGGGGTGGAAAAAGCGTCGAATTAACGGGGCTCTATGCGGTGAACCTAGAAGGCGATTAATAACGGCATTTTCCTCTCTCTCTCTCTCTCTCTCTCTCTCTCTCTCTCTCTCTCTCTCTCTCTCTCTCTCTCTCTCTCTCTCTCTTTCTATCTCTCTTTTTCTCACTCTCCCGGCAGAGCGCGAAATCTATTCCGGTCGTGCTGGTGGTACGTGTGGTTTTTCGAGTTGGAGTAGCTGATGCGAGCAAACTCGAGCATTTCGCTCCCGCAAAATCGTGTTGCATAAACAATAGAGCGAGGTGAAAAAGCCAAAGGGACGAGGAAGGTGATGTGAAATTGCAAAAATTCGTGATTTTTTTTTTCACAACACAGCAATTTTCCTCCCAAAAATTTAATTCGCAGCTCGACCTCCGCGTCGCTCTCGCTCTCTTCCTTCCTCTCTCTATCTCCCTCCCCCTCACGTGTATTCGCATAAAATATCAACGCCAATAAATTCCACCAGCTGGCCGCTCTCGCGAAATATCATCGACGAACGGCTGGAGAATTGAACAGAATGAGCAACGGATTCGATTAATCGGCAGTTAAATTCCGGCGTGCAAGCGGTACATCGAGGCCCCTTCACTGATGAATTGAAAGCTCCTTCGACGATTGAAATTTATCGACGGTATTATTGCCGCAAATAAATTTTATGTAAAATATCGGGAAAATAAGGCTTGGGCTTTCGTTATACGTGTTTTTTTTATTTATTTATTCTTCATTCATATATTCTCGCGATTCGAGGCAATTTTTTTTTATAAATCCATGAGAACGTATGAAAACAAAAAAAAACATGCCTCGTGCTCCGAGTTGAACAGATTTTTGGATATGAAAAAAAGTCCATTTGTACTTTGCGCATTTGTTTCGATTTGGGAAGGTTTGACTTGCCACTGTGACGCAGTTGGCCCGACGAACAAAAGTGCTTTTTAAAGTGAATTTATGTTGGCAGTGCCGAGCGCGGACGCGAAGGAAAAACATGGCTCGTGGCGTCCACAAATTTTCACCAACGTTCTGGTACAATTTAGTGACATATATATATATATATATATATATATATATATATATATATATATGTGTGTGTGTGTGTGTGTTTGTATGTACGCATATGTACACACACACACACACACACACACACACACACACACACACACACACACACACACACACACACACACACACACACACACACACACACACACACACACACACACACACACACACACACACACACACACACACACACACACACACACACACACATATATATATATGTGCACAGATGTGCATGTGTCATAGACTGGTCTCGCCTCCCAGTCACCAGGGAAAGTCACAAAGATTTTTATTGAATTAATTAGGGAGCTAGGCTACGGTGAAAATGACGAACTCTCGTTCGTCGCTTGAAGCAACTCAAATTAAAGAGGAAGGTCCGACATATGGTGCAGGAATCGCAGATTGAAGGTACACTTATGATTACAAGAACTGCTAGTAAAACTTTCAGCGCGTTTTTCTCGAAATTATGTTTATAAAACGGTTTAGACGATTTCTTAACATCCAATGAACGGATTGAATCGAAATTTCGCACTTATTTAGTGCAATAGTAGTTTAGTTTTGAAGGACGTTTTCCTCGCTGGCATTTCTTTTTCATTCGTTACTAACAATAACAATGTGATTTTTCTTCGAAAGATCAAGAAAACAATTCCATTTTTTGTTTGTTTGATAATTGAAACACCTTAACAAAAAAAGCTCGGTCAAATCGTAGCTAGCGTTATCTATTTTAAGAAAAAAAAACTCGATTAACCAGATTAACCAGATGGCCAAAATCAAGTACACCGTTGAGTCCCTCACGTTCAAAGGCACTTCACGAGATTGCTTACAACTTCTTTAAGAGGGGATTGTCTTTTTTTTTCGCAAAATTTACCGCTTTTTGGGAATTTTTTTGTGAAGAAAGTATACAACGGAAAACTTGTGAAACTTGGCATATAGTTTTATTGATCTGTTTACTATATACAAAAAAAATTTTAAACAATTTCATCAAAAAATCCGCCTCCCACCCCCCTCGACGCGCGATGGTCCTTTTTTGATGGTGTGCACGATTTCTCAAAAACTCTTCAACCGATTGCTTTCAAATTTGGACAGAATGCTCAGCTGACATCCTTTTATCGTTTGATGAAGCAAAAAAGCAATACGTTTAATAGTTTTTTATTTATAACAAAAAATCGATCAATTTTTTTCGAAAAATCGATACTTCAAGTTCAAAACGTCACCAAATCGTCAATTTTTTTTTCCCCTTCATCGAACGATAGCTATATGTGTCTAAAGTAAAATGCTTTTTGGGTTTTTGTTGCAGGATGAACGTGAAGGCTGTAATCGTGCACACCATCAAAAAAGGACCATCGCGCGTCGAGGGGGGTGGGAGGCGGATTTTTTTTATGAAATTGTTTAAAAAATTTTTTGTATGTAGTAAACAGATCAATAAAACTATATGCCAAGTTTCACAAGTTTTCCGTTGTATACTTTCTTCACAAAAAAAATCCCAAAAAGCGGTAAATTTTGCGAAAAAAAAAGACAATCCCCCCTTAAATATTAATATTTTTTTTGTGAAATTTGGTACACAACTTTGTTAATTATACATATAAATAAAGGTCGAAATGATTTTTCGATGATCTCATGCCGTGAATTTTTTTTTTATGACTAATTTTCCCGTCGTCACAGTAGCCTAACTTAATTCAAATTAAATTGAATAAAAACTAAACTTTATTTCGTAAATAATTCCTTAAAATTCAACAAAAAATTGAATAAAATTATGTGCTTTCTCTCAAAGTTCTGATGTAATTCGTTTATCTCACATTACATTCCGAATTAACATTTTTTTGAGTAATTTTAGAGTTTCCTCGCATCGAGTGAGTGAGTAATCTTGACGAGCTTTGGTACTAGTAGCAGAAACTGACATCAAACGAATAGAGAAGGAGAGAGCAAGCGGAATAATCCCAAAACAAAGTTATCATCATCAACCCCGTAAAATTGGTTTCTGCAATAAATTGATTTCGCCTAAGAAATTCCAGCACGCCGACTAATCGACATAAGCACCGATTTTTTTTTTCTTCTCTCCAACTCCTTTCACCTCCACGTGCCGAAAGCTCGTTAACTCTGTTGCTGAAACAATATACGATAGGGTGTGCTCGTTCTTTTTTGTGTCTTTCTCCGGAGAAAATTGGCTCGCCTCGTATCCACATATGGGGTTGTGGCTTTTTTTGGACGGATCCGTCACTCGTGGAGAGAATTGTCCCTCCTCTTTCTCTCGCTCTCTCTCTCTCTATCGCCAGCGGTGTCCCTCGTGCTAAAGCCTTTCGAGTGTATGGCCTAGCTCTTCGGGAATTAAGAACGTACCACCATAGGAGAGGGTGAAAGTAACATATAAGGGCGAAAAAAAGACGGAAGGGGTCTTTCGCTGTTTCGGGGATTCCGTATATAGAAATACGTACGTGCGTCGGGCACATCGATCATGGTCAACTGACAGAACAAATACCTCCTTTTTCGGGGCACTAGTGTCGAGCTGACGTTTCATATATACATATATTAACATACAGGGTGTCCCATCCTTGAAAAAGCATTAAAATAAATCGAAAAGATGAGGTTGTACAAAAAAGTCGTTCCTACTAAAGTTTGATGATTTTGAGGGGGACAATCGATGCTCATACAATTTTTTTTTAATTGCCACCACGCCTACTGTATGATACCACGCTAATGTTCAATTTTTCAAAGGAAAAGGCATGGTCTTTCATTTTTAAATAGCTAATTATGAGACAAATTCAACAAAAAAACCTCTAGCTCAATAATCATGAAAGTTATGGCTGTTTGAAGTTTTTGGATACATACGGGATGGTAGGCAAAGTGACTTTTGGACGTCAGTTTTCCCCCACCTTATATATAAACCGACATACACAACGTAAGAGAACCTCGACGTGTTCCTACAGAAATTAGTAGCGTCCAT
>OY723390.1:43115302-43185442 GCA_963210295.1 Ophion ellenae | reverse complement strand
ATTTTGCTTCATTCTCTCTCTCTCTCTCTCTCTCTCTCTCTCTTCATCTCCCTCTCGCTTCTCCCTTCTCTCCACCAATCCCCGTGGACTTTGATTAACCGTACGTCCGTTGATTAAAAGCCGTCGCTTCAGTCGTGTACGTAAAAAACGGAAAAAATGAGGATTCCACGTACGCAAATATAACGAGCCTGGCGGATGACTGGCGTAAAATCGCGGTGAAGTCGCGTGTTTGTACATACGGGCTTTTAACCGTTCCGGGCACAACAGAGAGGCGAGTTCGTCCGATGTCAGCATGCTCTCTCTCTCTCTCTCTCTCTCTCTCTCTCTCTCTCTCTCTCTCTCCTCCCCCCCCTCTCTCTCTCTCTCTCCCCCCCCCTCCCTCCGACCCTCTATTTCTATTTTTCATCCTTCTCTTCGGACCTCAAACCTCGTACCCACGAGCCTTTCTCTCCATGGACATCCACGTCACAAAGGCGCATGCTCTTGGCATGAAATGGAGAACCTTCAGTCTGTACGCTTCCGGCAACCGAAAGATCTCGCTTTGCGCAATACGATACTACGAGCAGAGTTCCAATGGTTTCTACACGGAATTCAATGTCCACTTGTACATTTCGCCATCATTCTGTGTCGACGTCGAACATTCCAAGCTTTCGAATTCTTTTGCTCGTTAAGGCGTTAGCCCCACTTGTAGCGCAAAATAAGGCCTTTTTCATGATTTTTTTTAAAGAAAACTACAGAACTTTTTTAATCGATCAATATACCATCTTAAAGAACACATCTTGAAGAACTTTCAGTAATTTTTTTATTGAAAAATATTACATTGTTTAGTGGCAAATGGCCGTCAATGGAATAATGTTTTTATATACACGGTTTGCGGTGACCAACATTGCGGCGAAGTGGATCATCTGAAAAAAAAATGCGGATGGATTTCGTCAAATATAAGTATAAACTAGTCTTTAATCGAAGGATTTTAAAAAATATTCATTTTTCACAAAATGGCGGACAGTCAAAGTTAATGGTTCGATTTTAACGAAAAAAACGGCCGTTTTTTGGCTATAAAATGACCATTTTTTTGTTCGAAAAAAAAAATCGAACGATTAAAGACTACATTTATATGTATTAAATAAGCCTGCAAAATTTCAAGAAGTTCGGTTCATTAGTGTTCGAGTAATCTTGGTCCCCGACTTCAGAAATGCCATTTTGAGAAAAACGCGTTTAAAGTTTCTCTTTCAACGCTCTTTCAACGCGGATTCTTCTCTTTCAACGCTCATATCTCAGTCAATTTTGTTCGGATCGACTTGAAATTTTCAGGACACATTCTCAGATACTTATACTTCAATAAAATGCAATGAAAAAAAATCGATTTTTTCAAAATCGCAAGTGGGGGTAACCCCTTAATTGCAGCTGGGGCCATTTTTCTGGACAATTTCGGCTTTGGGGATCTCGTTTCCTTGCAGCCGACACTTGTTTGCTGTTTTTGCTCAGTGTGAACCTCTGAGTGTCGTCCCACAGCCGCTCGTTTCCCAATGCACCGCGGGATCGCGTCAGCAGGAGGGCACAGGGCAACTGGGGAAAACCCGTGCCGATGGAGGCCACGTTCTGACGGGTTGCGAGTTAGCAGTGATGTTACCGGAAGTTCTATGAAACTGACGCCCGCTCGCCGCACGGGTGCGGGACTGAGCGGTCACCCATCCGAGTATTGGCCGATCGATCTCACGAATGCATATGACCTGGGCACTTGTTCACTTAGGGCCAAGCTACTTTTTGAAACTATTACTGATTTTTCAAGCTTTCATTTAACTTGTTAATCCATTTTTTGAACACCTGCTGGCATCCGATTGCGCTGGAATTTGTAAGTTCGGCGACAGGGCAATAATATGGTACCATGGAGTTGGTCTGATCATGGAGGTGGGAGGTGGGTAATGCAACTCCTAAATAGTATATAATAGGACAGTCGAGTTTGTGCTCATTTGTTTTGTTATCGTGAGCACTTTTTATTACACTTGATAAGAAGAGTCTGATTATGGTCGCGGAAGGTGGGAACTGAAATTTCCTAATTGCAAATGGTAGGACAATCGAGTTTGGGCTCGTTGACTTTGGTGACTTGAGCACTATTTATAATTACACTATTATAACGTTCCTCGCGAACCTAAGGCACGGTTTTTTATTACGCCGATGTCTGAATGACATAGGGGTCTGGCATGGCAAACACATAAACAAATTCTAATTCTGAAAAGTATAAAATAAAGTAAACGTAAAAACTCTTTTTACAAACATGCTTCTATTTATGAACTATTGAACTAAAAAGTAAAAAATAATATTAAGTGTATGATGGTAAATATTAAAGCTACAGGATAACCCCATCCTTCATCAGTGATCAAAGACGCAGGCAGTACATACTTAGTAAAAATTACTTACTCACTAATTACTAATTACTTACTTACTTACCAATTACTTACTAAAAACTCACATAGACACAGAACTTTAAATATTTATATATTTTCTTGATAGCTTGAGTCGTGAAACGTCATTACGTTTAAGAAAATACAAAAAAAATTGAAGCTCTATGTTTATGTAAGTTTTTCTAAGTATGTACTGTCTTCGTAAGTAAAGGGACAGTATGTACTGTACCTTTACTATTCAACTGCATACATTAAATATTATTTTTCACTTTTTACTTCCATGCTTTTTAAATAAAAGCTTGTTTTTAAAAAGATTGTAATCTTCTCGCTGCGGAAAAAAGTGCCCTAATTTTCGGATAATCGTAAAAGCGCTGACATCGTCAGGATTTAAAATTTCTTTCGGAGAATCGCTGATTTCTCCTCGTTAAAATTAACGGTGTCCAAACAAGTAATGTGGAGCGGATTTCTCAAATTGAGGCAGCACGAAGAGAGAGAGAGAGAGAGAGAGAGAGAGAGAGAGAGAGAGAGAGAGAGAGAGAGAGAGAGAAAGCGGTCGCGGCTAATGAAAGGTAAACTTCTCTCCGCAACGTAACAATAACCTCCGACCTGCCAACGCGTGTTTGCTCTTCTACAAAAAAAAATGCACTTCCTGCCTTCGCGTTACTGGGTGA
The DNA here is from genome assembly GCA_963210295.1 of Ophion ellenae. Lineage (NCBI taxonomy): Eukaryota > Metazoa > Arthropoda > Insecta > Hymenoptera > Ichneumonidae > Ophion > Ophion ellenae. Next base: position 43,182,369 of record OY723390.1, on the reverse strand, counting down.
ACTACATAGAGCCATTTTTTAACTCACCGCACTCGGCTTGCGGCTCAATAAATTATTTCAAGCCCGGAAGTATGCGCCGGACCTGACGCGCGGTGGTTGGTTAACCTTCCGCGGACTCGTTCCAACGGCGCGCAGTCTGCAAAAGATAATAAACCGATTATATGACTGCCACCCTCAGGACTGTGCAAAATTGATTGGTGCACAGACCGTCGGGAAAAAAAACACTAGAGCCATTTCATCGTGCGTGGCGGCGGTCACACGGATAGAAAAAAAAAGCGTCGTTTGCTTCGATCTACAATTGCGAAGCTGTTATCGTGGTCGTACGACGACGTGGTTGAGATCGGTGCTTAATTTTTTTTATGTGCTACGGATAGTGGAAGTTCAAGCTTCAGGCGGACACAACTGTGACGAGTAAAAAAAATCGTTTGATCGCATTTTTTTAAAGTAGACATATTTAAGTATATATGAAAATATGTTCAAGTTCAAATATTGAAAATGGACCAAGGCACAGGGGATTTAGTGAGAGCTGGCGACGCAACGATTTACGTACACTTAAACTTTCAATCGCGTTTTTCTCGAAACGACTTTTCTCGACCTGGAATCATAACTCTAGCTATAAATGTCCGACTTTAATTTTTTTTTTTAAATTCAAATTTCCGTAATTGCAGTAGCTATCGTCGTACATAGCCGTTTTTTTTTATTTAGTACTTTTTAAGCCCCCGAATATAAGTAAACATTTCGCCGAAAATTACACTTTTTTCAACTCTTTGTGATTTTTTTTGGAACATTTTGTGATTTTTTTTCCGGAAAATGGCTACGTTCAACGAGAACTCCATTTATATAGATTATAAAACTTTTGTATTTTTATGTGTCAGACCAATGATTGTCAAGCCATCGATCCGGCCGTTGGGCCACTATTTTCATACAAACACTCTATTATACCCCAATAACGTTGTTAAGGGGCCAGTCCACTTTTAAAACTTCAAAAAATCGAGAGCAAGCAAGACTCGAAGAAATCGTTTATGTAAGAGTTCTTCATAGTATAAACTTCAAACGCGTTATTTTCTCGAAACAACGTTTTCAAAATCTAGCTCAATCGTATCTCTAAAACTAATAAACCGAGTCTCTTGAAATTTGAACCACATATTGTAAACATGATTCGCAACAAGATGACCTCGATGGTTTGAACATTTGGATGTTTACTCTTTTTTTGCGAAAAACTGCGAAAAAGACGCGTTTTTAAAAACTCTTTTTGTTTTTGATCTGCCATTTTTTTATTTTTCGATAAAATTTTATATCCGAGGGTCATTTTGTAGCTGGTTTCATACTGAATCTAATGGACTTTGATTTTTTTGTTTCCGACAAGCCGTTGCCGAGTTGTGATGGAGCTACCTAGCCCGCCTATTTTTGAGGCGTTACGTTAAACTATAGTTTTTGTACTTAAAAATGAATAAAAATGAATTCACCATTTTTTTCAATGTATTTCAAGACTATTTATCAAGCCCTACAACTTTTATCTTCATATCTTTTATGAAATCCTAAAAAAACCGCGGAAATAGCCATTTTTCGTGGCTCCGAAGTGGACTGCCCCTTAATTTTTTATTTTCTTTGATAAAAAATACACGAAATAAGTTCAATGTTTGCTCAACGACATACTTTTTTCCCACATCCCAAATAAATAGTCTAGTGGACAAAAAAAAATCAGAAAAAACGACCTTTTTTCGGCCCGTCACAGCGGTGAGCAAACATTTTTTGCAACTTCGCGGATACGGTGTCACGATGGATAGCGCGACCGCTGTACACATGGCAATGACGAATTTTGCCATCCGACATTTTGCCTCGGCTCGGAGAGAGACACGATATATATTTTCCGTATACGCGCATCACTCCCGTGCCTCGGGAGTTCCGAGTTCATATATTATTTATATTTATTCACTGGCATCTGTCGCGGTATCTGATGCGTACGCTTTTCCAGCGGGGTATACACGGTACGAACTCCGGGGAGACGCTGGATGGAAAATTTCGAGACAATGCGAAAAAGCTCCGTCTTGGCGTGTAAGAAAAGAAAGAGAGAGCGAGTGAGAGAGAGAGAGAGAGAGAGAGAGAGAGAGAGAGAGAGAGAAAGAGAGAGAGGGAGAGAGAGAGACATTTTTTTCTTTCTCTCATCTCCGTTCTTTCTCCTCCGGTCTTCCGTCCCCGATGCATACGGGAGTACAGTGGCTATAGCCGAAGTGGTACGAGTCGACGTTGGGTCCGGCCGGCGAATTCGTCAGCCGGGGACGTGTTGCGCGCTCACGGCAGGGCGCGGGGCGCGCGGAGCGTCAAAGGGGAAAAAGCTCGAGCCGAAGCTTATTTCCCGGGACACCGGGATCCGGGTTCCGCGCCACCCGGCTAAACTCCTTATATCCGAGGGAAGCGTCAGAACTGCCACGAAAAAGAGTTTTGTGCACCCGGAAAAAAATTCAAGAAACTACGCTACCAGCGTTTTCACCGTCAGTACGATATATCTCCTAACTCGAATTCTCGTACGGGGGATTATTTTTCGAAAGTTCCTTTTGTGACATTGTTGAGTATTTGTGGAACTTTGTCGCAGCGGGCTTCTTTTATCTGTGGAGGCTGTGGAGGGAAATAAATTGGACTGAATAATCGGGGAATGGCAACGGAAGGTTTATTGGAAAAATGGAGTATTGTGATGTTTTGAGAATTGTTTATTCCGTGGAATAAACGAATAGTGGGAATGATACATTATTTTAGGGTTTCGTCTCAAATGACAGATTGTCATTTTGGTGACTATCTGTGGATGGACGATTTCGTTGATCCGAGTGATTTTTCATATTTGTAGAAAAAGCGCTTTTTTGTGTACAGATAAAACGTGTTTTTCGGGTCTGCATAGGCTTTAAATTCCATAGATACGATTTTTCATTATATTTTTGTAGCCGAGGGTCTTAAGGCGGGACACCACTCTAATGAGTCGAAAAAATCGATTTTTCTGCATTTTCTCGAAGTATACATGTTCGTGAATATGTAAAAAAATGTTAAAGTTAAAATATTGAAAATGGACCGTGTTACAGACGATTTAGTGAGGGCCGGTAGCGCAACGATTTACGTAGGCTAAAACTTTGAAATCGTGTTTTTTCTCGAAACGACTTTTCTCGACCTGACCGCTACCATAATTCTAGCTATAATTGTCCGATTCTCAATCATGAAAAACCAAAACTTCCGTAATTGCAGTAGCCGTAAATCCGCAAAATCTGTAAAATGCTGTAAATTTGGTACTTTTCGAGCCCGCGAATATAAGTAAAAGTTTCGCCAAAATTATACCTCTTTTTATACCCGCGATTTTGTGAAATTATTTTTTTTCGGAAAACAGCCCCGTACAACAAGAACTACATTTATATAGATTATAAAACTTTTTTGTTTTCATTTTTAACACCAACCATTGTCAAATTATCGAATCGGTCGTCTAACCACATTTTTTATACGGAGGCTCTATTGTACCTCAATAACGTTGTTGTTCAATTTTTTAAACCACAATTGACACGAAATAAGTTCAATGCATGTTCAATGTATGTTCTTGACAAGAAACGTTTTTTTTCTCCAAATTGCAAATAAATAATCCCGTCGAAAAAAAAATTGGAAAAACGACCTTTTTCGGCCCGTCACAGTGGCGGCCACCCTTAACTTTAATTGGAAACAAAGATTCTGTCAAAATTCCAAAAGTTCACCGCGTTATGACGACTTTTGGAAAGGACCCAGCTGCGATGAAACCTTTCGTTTTTCGTTTTTCTTTCCTTCGAAACAATGGCTTACGAAACGGTGCAAGTCGTCTCAAGATCTATTGGTCCAATTCACTTAAAATCCGGCCACTTGAATTTTTTGTTAAAAATCGAACTTTTTTTCTGCAGCTTACCATTTTCATAATTTCGAATTTTCCAAAATAGTATCCGATCATACGACTCTTTTATCATATACTAAAAATACGATTTTACGTACGTTTTTTTATTTTTCCTTTCAGATGATCCTCGTTGCCAGAACCACCTACGCCAATTAACCACGCAGCACCGATGGTACTTTGTTTAAATAATAATAACTTCGTTGTTTATCAATATTTTTCATTAAAAAAAAACTCAAACTCATCAAGAGTACGTGTTAATTGTGTGTAAAATCCCGATCTCGCCTTCTCAATACTTCCATCGGAAAAAAAATATAGAAAATCGACCCGTTTTTCGGGCTCTAATTTAACGTTCCGTTAATACGATGCGAGCCTGAAATCCATTCTGACGTACGTCCGAAAATTCCTGCCCACACGCGAGCGAGGCCGCGAGCAAAAGAGCTAGTACTCAATAAGCGTGAATTAAGCCGCCGAAACATGCAATGGAATTTCGTATTTTCCAACCCTATGTACGTTGTTGCACCATACGTGGCTGCCTCAAAAGGTGAAAATATGCACACAGCTTGCGAGGTCTGAGTTCGAAATAGTTCAAATTCTTCGCCCGAGAGAATTCGAATATACATATCGCATGAAATTTTCGACAAAGCACACACGAAGCTAGAACTCGGCATCGTTATCACGCACGCGGCGTTTATGCTTTTTTTTTTGTGCTCGAAGTTTTCGCTAAAGGGAGGCCGCCCTGTTGCGGTGGCACGGATGCTCGTCGGCAAAAAAAAAACGTGTGCTGCGGCAAGAAACGCAATACCGAATCGAGGGTGCACTTGGGAAACTCGCGTAGCGTGCGTCTGTCGAATAAAAGAAAATTCTTTTCCTCTATTTGGCCGTGTGTACCGCAGACAGCAACGAGATGACTACAAAGCAGCATCTCGTTCGAATCCACACACATATGCAGGAAAAGCTAATTTTGAAGATATTTGACTTCGAGGACCGTCCTCGACACTTTCTTTTCCCATATATACAGGGTGTCCCGTAAGTACGACATTTTTCTTAAGGGAGTGCTAGATTGGATCATAACCTACTAATTCTAGTAGTAAAAAAATGGTTTTTTTGAAGTTCCATTTCGATGAATATCGAAATTGAATTGAATATGAATTTTGATATATATCAAAATGGGACCTAAGAAAATTGGTCCAATTTTGATGAATATGAACTTTGATGAATATGAATTTTGGTGTATATCAAAATTAGACCTAAGAAAATGGTCCAATTTTGATGAATATGAATTTTGATGTATAGAAAAATTTGATCTAAGAAAATTGGTCCAATTTTGATGAATATGAATTTTGGTGTATATCAAAATTAGACCTAAGAAAAATTGTCCAATTTTGATGAATACGAATTTTGATGTATATGAAAATTTGATCCAAGAAAATTAGTCCAATTTTGATGAATATGAATTTCGATCAATATCAAAATTAGACCAATTCTGCATGAATTTTAATTTTTTTTTTTCATCACTCAAACTAGAATTTGTTTTTTCTTATCCTTTCTCAAATTTTCTTAACTCCAATTTTGATATTATGAAAATGTCTGCACGGGGAGTCCAGAAATCTAAATAAACCGTGGGTTTTTCCTTAGGTATCCATTCCTAAGATATTCACCAAAATTGAATCGAAGCAAAATACCACCGTTTTTTTTTAGATTTTTGGACTTTTGGTTCAGAAATCTTCGTAGGGATCCAATCTACGAATCCAATTCGAATCCTAAAGGATTCCCACATTATCGAACTGAATCCGATACGATCCTTGATGAATCCTATCGCATTTTATACGTTAAATTTTTTAAACAAAATATACAGATATACAAAATCACATCACTGTAAATCCACTGTAATAATCGTTTGTTATTCATTTTACTATATAATATGTATAGTAAATATATAATAATAAAAAATTATATATCTACAGATACATACACACACACACACACACACACACACACACACACACACACACACACACACACACACACACACACACACACACACACACACACACACACACACACACACACACACACACACACACACACACACACACACACACACACACACACACACACACACACACACACACACACACACACACACACACACACACACACACACACACACATATATATATATATATATATATATATATATATATATATATATATAGTGTGTGATATAATCACCACACACGTTGACGAAGCATGCAAGTTTCTCTCGTGTCTTTTCACATATGTTCTATTCGCACGAGGCAAGAATTCTCAAACAGCGTTCATCGGAGAACAGTGCACAATCATATTAGATACCAATGAGGAATCCCTCGCAAATCCCTATTGAGACGTGGGTGCATCTTGGGACGCCCCCACAAATTTGTGCACGGGATCACATAAGGATACTTTTTTTTGAGATCCAACAAATTCCCGTTGAGAAATTTAAAGAAAAAAATCTGAAACGACGTTAATCGAGAAATAGCGCGGAGTCCACTTGGGTTTCAATGTGGACTCCCTAACGAATTTCTGCACGGTTTTTTTTATTTCGTAAAATTTCTTATCTCCCATGATCTTTCAGCTGCACTTTCGATACATTCATTTTTTCGTAATTCTTTTCGCTGTCAAAATAATCTCGAATACTTGCTTTCCTAAGGTTGCTATATGGACATTAATTCCATTAAGGCCATGTGCCACATGCCTCCGACCGCATCGAAATTTTGAAATGGGAATTCTCCCGAACGGATCAACCAATTGGAATGAAATTTGTTGTGTGCATGCAGGGCGCTTGCTCCGAGAGCATGATTCGCGAAATTTCCCAAAATTTCGAAAAAAATTTTGCAGTTTGTAGTTACCATGCGAAAAACTGTGAATTATTAACCATTGCATCGCATTTTCGTTAATTTGGCGCGAATCATGCTCTCGACAGTGAAAAAGCACACATTTTGAGCTTTGTTTCACCTGTTTTCATGAACAAATGGCGGAGAAAAAGCATTTTGAAATTTTTACATAAATTCAGCAAAAATGTACCAACAAAGCTCAAAATATCAGGTACTGTAGCGAGCGTTCAGTTCATCCGTTTTCTCACAGGCGGCGCGCAGCTCGCTTCGTCTTGTTTTTACCGACTGCGCTCGCGTCCTTCCGGAACAAATTTATTTTTTGACAGCTCGAAAGCCGGAGCCATAACCTCCGGCCATAACCTCGAACATTCGTTCGGAATATATTTCATACGATGTGTGTCATAGAATTTTAATAGTGTGTGTGATCCAGTGAAGTTTATTTTCGTCGCGTTTTGGTGAGTTTTTTTTGCTGTGAAGAACGCATCAGGACGCCGGCACACCACCGACGACCAAAAACCGACAATGAAATAATCGACGAGAAAACAGCCGCAGCCGATTACACGAAGAAGATCGAGGAACATAGGGACAGCGAGAAGGCGAAGGAGAAAACACCGGAATTCAAGGTACGTACATGCTATAACCTCAATTTACGTACTATGTAATTTGCCACGATCGTCCCTCGCATTACTTTCTCGCTCGCCGATGTATCAAACAGCCAACGGCTCCGGTGCAAAAAACTCAAGCTTATTTGCTCTTCGCAGAAATACCTCGGTATTTATTTGTGAAAAAATCGCAGATAGCATATTATCCGATGATCCGTAGCCACTTCCATTACCCCTCGAAATCCTCTATTTCCTGATCAGTGTGCGACCAAAATGGTGCACGAAAGTTCAACACCCTTTGCCTACGAACGCAAAACTGTCACGTCTCAAACACGGTTGATTTGTGGACCTGTGGCGATTTCTCTATAGCTTCACCCTGATGACCGAGAGTACTATTGGTATGGCGTACAAAGATAGAAGACCCTTGGTATACCTGTACGGTAGTACACCGCGACACGCAAGTGTGCGTGTTACTAGTATGGTACTGGTATACTCTGCAATAGTAAAATATACTGGTTCCGTATCCTCACCATACTAATACTCGTACTGATAGCGTACGCATACACATGCTAGGTATGGTACCTGGACTAGCATGTAGAAACCAGAACTAATGTAGCGTCGGATTTACCATCTAGATGGACCAACGGATTTATCAAGGGCAGCAAGAAGGCACTGCCGAGGATGAGAAACCGTGTCACTCGTCGCAGCCACAGTATAGCCTCCCAGTGTCCGCAAGGATATCACCGCTGTCTTCAATCTCTCCGAGAGCACCAGCGAGGCTGACCTCGAGGAACTCGTCGAACTCTTCGGCTTCGCTCAGAAACAATATCTCACCATGGATCGCACCACCAACCTGTGCAAGGACTTTCGCTTACGTATGTACATTTTAAAACAAAGGGCGAGGACCATTGCATCTCAATGGTTACGGCTACCATCATCTCATACTCAGAGTCGACGGGGCCAAACCTTCAGACCAACAGAATTGAATGGTCAACGGTTGAACGCGTTAAGGTAGAACAAGCGTGCGCTTTTGATTTTTATAGATTTTGTTTAAATTTTAACCAGACATTGTTCGTATCATTATGCATGTTTCAGTGAAATGTCAGATCAGCCGACTATTTAGATTCGGAGATTGATTTTAAAATTACAACTTTTAACACTGTAGGGTCTGCATTGAAATTTAGACAGAGTAATTTTCCGTGAAAAATATTTGTCCTCTTTAAAAATACAAGGTAATAACATAAACAATATAAAATAGTAATGTTTATAACGCAAATCTTTTTCTTCACGTTAAAAGTGTTTAACGTTAGGAGCACAATAATTAACTTTTTTCTCGAAATATTGAACAACGCTGTTCTGCGGTGGTGCATAATGTCTTCTTATTACAGGGGATAAATATTTCTAACCGAGAGTTATTCTGTCGTTACTGAACGTCTTTAGCAAAACTGAATAGTAAAGAAAATTCAAACTTTTTCACTCGTCCCCTAACTAGTTTACTATCTAATCATATTTTTTTCAAAATCCATAAACACAATAGAATGGTACGCCGAATTAAGTGACCTGACTTTCGGCCAATGCAGACCCTGCAGTGTTAAAAGTTGCTATTCAAAAATTCATTATCTCCCAATCTAAATAGTCAACTGTTCTGAAATTTCACTCAAACTTGCATAATAATATGAACAATGTCTGGTTAAAGTTTGAACAAAATCGATAGAAATCAAGAGCGCACGCTCGTTTTAACATAAGGGCTTACATCACTGTAAACGTCCAAAATTGAGTGATATTTCGCGATTTTTTTTTGTAGAAGGACAAATAGGAGAATATTAATATTCAAGGATGTTATTAGTCATATCTTTAAATGAACAAAATGAAATTTATATTGAAAAATTGTGCCAAAAGGTGACGCTGGAGCCATTCTGGCGAGGCATGTTGAATTTGAGACGCTCTGCGGCACGCAGTATAGCTGACGCAAATTTGATTTTAGAATAAAATTTAAAAAATTCTATTAATTTTCACGAGTATAGCTAGAGAAATACGTAGAGAATTGTGACAATGTTATTTTTTGTGTAATTGGCAAGCATTAAACCAAAAACTTAATTTTCGACAAAAAAAGCACAATCATTTGGTAATAACTAATGTTATAATTAACTCATAGAAAATCCCGTACTTACTGCTCTTCGGAATGTTATTTTAAACATGTACCCAAAATTGGGAGTGAAAATGATGAAAATTGTTGGAGTTATGCTGCATGCCGTTTTGAAAAATTGTATTTTGAGAAAAACGGTCGATGTCTCGCACACGGGCCAGCCACTGCCACCGCAGATCCATCCTGGCCTGCGGACCTTTTTTACAGGTACCAAACTTTTTTCTCCTTATTATAGATGGTTGAAAGCATCTTTTAAGTCAAGTAAAAAAAAACAATTTTTTTTTAATTCCGCAGTGTGACCCCTTAGATCGGAGTACACGGTGACGATTGTTGGTCGCCTCTCTGTGAACGACACGCGACCAACAATCTTGAAAAATGGTTGGAGGATTATTGTAAGCAAAGGTTGCCGAAATATAAAAAAGGACTTCACTAATTTTTTTTTTTTGCGTTCCAACGTTGCAAACTTCAACCTCATACCCTCTCCGTGGAACGCAGTAGAACTATCGTAAATTTAATCGTGGATCTAAGAGTAAAATATTTTCGTTTATTACGTTCGTTTTAGCAGTCAAATGAGGGGAAACTTCAAAATAATTAAAGAAAAGAGACGAGTTAAAAAAAAGGTCGTGTTTTGAACCAAATTTTTTATATACGACTCCCAAAATGACAAGAACAAAATTTCTACATTTTCTAGCGTTTTTTTAAGCGCTGTGTCTATGTGAAAAATTGTCGCATCGAGATGAAAAAAGCCTTTTGACGCTTCAAGATGATAGTTTCGAGATCTTTTGGCAAAAAATTGTGATCTACGGCTATCGCGCAATCATAAGAAATACCGGCAGAAAAAAATTCCAAATTTGTTTTTATTTTTCAGGGGTCATCGGACTAAGGAATTTTGTTTCAGTTAACTCAATGTATAGTTTAGTTAGCTTGTTTATTCAGCTTTAATTAGCTTTTTATCTCTGTACGTCAAATTTTCTGCTGAGATATCCGACTTCGAATGAAAAAATATCCTTTTGTCTTTGATTATCGATCTCTCAGCAACCAATTATCGTAACAAGAATTAGAGGGCAGCTTTGAAAAGTCGAATAAATTTCCCGCCAGCCCCTCCCGTTGATTTTTGTGTTTTTTTCCTTCACCCTTAACCGTTATTTGGTGAAGGACAAAAAATTACTTTTTCTGGATTTTCAGTAAATCCACCACTACGTTACAAATATTGATGCAAAGACTAATGTTGCCGCGTTTTTTTTCAGCTCGAATTACTTCCAATACCCCTGTTAGTCTGCAAATTGGTTCATCAAACCGTTTTCTATCAAGGGTTAATCGAAGTTTGACAAAACAATTAAAGGAACAAGTGTATTATTCCTAAACATCTTGTAATCATCATCAAAATAAAAATACTAATTTTCTTCGACTTTTTTCACAACTTGGCACTAGTTGCTTGTTAAATATAAGAAAAAATTCTAGAGAGTAACATTTTTTTTTATTTGTAAAATATTTAAGGAAACAATACTGACTCATTTTTTTACACCATTCGGCCTTTGCGCACTTTAATTTCACTCATCTGTAAGTGCATCAATTAAAGTTGATACTCCCAAGCTGTATTAATAGTCGATCTGAGAACATTTATGCAATTAATTCTCAATATTTTCTACGAAGGTTATTAGGGTTATGGAAAACAATCTTTTTTTCAAAACTAGGCATGATCAAAAATTGAAAAAACTGAGAGTTTACAAAAACAAGAGATTCATTTTTTTTTATCAAAACGTAGAAAAAAATTACCAAAAAAAGATTAGTTTTCGAAAGAAATTGTTCATTGGTTTTTTCTTCCAAGCAAGAGATCATTTTTGAAAAAAGTGTTTTTTGTATCCCTGATAACCTTCGCAGAAAATATCTACAGTTAATGGGCATACAAGTTCCCAGATCGACTAGTGAATACTGCTTGGGGGTATCAACTTTTAATCAATGCAATTAAAGATGAGTGAAATTATGGTGCGCAAAAGCCGAAGCGTGGCAACAACGAGTCACCATTGTTTCCTGAAAAATTTTACAAATTCAAACAGATTACAATTTTTTTTTATATCTCAATTTTTTTTCTTAAATTTAACAAGCAACTACTGCAAAGTTCTAAAAATAGTCGAAGAAAATGGGTGTTTTCATTTTGATCATGATTACACGATGTTTAGGAACACTTGTTCCTTTAATTCGTTTTCAAAACTTGGATCGATCGGTCCGGAAAAACGGGTCGATGGATCAATTCGAAAATTTGCACGGCTATTAGTCTTTCTACCAATATTTGTAATGGAGTAGTAGATTTACTGAAAAACCATAAAATGTCATGTTTTGTCCTATTTTTCAAACTACTGTTAATGGTGAAAACATGAGTTTTTTCTCAAACATCAACGAAAGGGTCTTGTACGAAATTGATTCAAGTTTTTCAAGCTGCGCAATAATTTCCTGTGCGATCATTGGTTGCTGTGTTATCATTGATCAAACACAAAAGGAACATTTTTTATTATAAGTCGGATATCCCAGCAAAAAGTTGACATAGAGAGACCACAAAAAAACCAAATTGGAACTGAATAAACAAGCTAACGGACCTATGCAATGATTTAACTGTGAAAAATCCCTTGAAAAAATTAAATTGGAAAAATAATTTTGTCGCTATCTCTTATGATTGCGCGATAACCATAGCTCAAAAAATTATTTTGCCAAAAGATCTTAAACTAGAAACTTGAAGCTTAATAATGTTTTTCTTTTTCATCTTGATACGACTATTTTTGACATTGATACAGCTTTTCAAAAACACTTTAAAAAATGAAGAAATTTTCTGTTTCTTTAATTTTTTGGGGTTGCAAAAATGCCGATCGCAATTGTTTAAACAAAGAGCATTGTAATTTTTTTAAACTTTTCAACGATTTTTTGAAAGTGTTTCCAACAAAACGATTTTTCGAAAAATTTACACCGATGACCCCTAAACAATTCGCCATAGTAAAATTTTACCACTCTTCTGTAGAGCGAGACTTCTCCGATCGTCATTGCTAGAAAATTCGATCCTTGGAGAAACCTGCCGAAGATGAATTCCGGCAGAGAGAAAAAATGCTAAACGTATTTTTTTTAACATAATTAGTAATAATTTAGTAATAAAAAAATTTTACCACTCTTTCGCAGAGTGAGACCCGGTCGATCTCGTTCGCTCGCGAATTTGGTCGGCCGCAGACAACCTGCCGCAAATAAGCCATGGCAGAGAAAAAAATACCGATCACAATTGTTTAAACAAAGAGCATTGGATTTTTTTTTAACTTTTCAACGATTTTTTGAAAATGTTTCCAACAAAACGATTTTTCGAAAATTTTACACCGATGACCTCTAAACAATTCGCGATAGTAAAATTTTACCGCTCTTCTGTAGAGCGAGACTTCTCCGATCGTCATTGCTAGAAAATTCGATCCTTGGAGAAACCTGCCGAAGATGAATTCCGGCAGAGAGAAAAAATGCTAAACGTATTTTTTTTAGCATAATTAGTAATAATTTAGTAATAAAAAAATTTTACCACTCTTTCGCAGAGTGAGACCCGGTCGATCTCGTTCGCTCGCGAATTTGGTCGGCCGCAGACAACCTGCCACAGATAAGCCATGGCAGAGAAAAAAATACCGATCACAATTGTTTAAACAAAGAGCATTGGAATTTTTTTTAAGTTTCCAAGGATTTTTTAAAAGTGCTTCCAACAAAACGATTTTTCGAAAATTTTACACCGATGACCTCTAAACAATTCGCGATAGTAAAATTCTCCGATCGTCATTGCTAGAAAATTCGATCCTTGGAGAAACCTGCCGAAGATGAATTCCGGCAGAGAGAAAAAGTGCTAAACGTATTTTTTTAGCATAATTAGTAATAATTTAGTAATAATAAAACGTTACCACTCTTTCGCAGAGTGAGACCCGGTCGATCTCGTTCGCTCGCGAATTTGGTCGGCCGCAGACAACCTGCCGCAGATAAGCCATGGCAGAGAAAAAAATACCGATTGCAATTGTTTAAACAAAGGGCATTGTACATTTTTTTAAGTTTCCAAGGATTTTTTAAAAGTGCTTCCAACAAAACGATTTTTCGAAAATTTTACACCAATGACCTCTAAACAATTCGCGATAGTAAAATTCTCCGATCGTCATTGCTAGAAAATTCGATCCTTGGAGAAACCTGCCGAAGATGAATTCCGGCAGAGAGAAAAAATGCTAAACGTATTTTTTTAGCATAATTAGTAATAATTTAGTAATAATAAAATGTTACCACTCTTTCGCAGAGTGAGACCCGGTCGATTTTGTTTGTTCGCGAATTTGGTCGGCCGCAGACAACCTGCCGAACAAAAGCCATGGCAGAGAAAAAATGCTGATCGCAATTGTTTAAACAAAGAACATTGTAACATTTTACAACTCTTTTCTCGAACGATCTCGGCCGTGACTCGAGCTTTTAGCAGAGATCAAACTCGTCGATGATAAGCGACATCGAGATGCCAAATAGTTTTCGAGCTTATTTGTTTAAATTAATTAAAAAAGAGTGGAGAAATGCTAGCACCCTTCCACCATACGAGTCTCTAGCAAACCCTGTTTGCTAGAAAGTTCAACCATAAAGAAATTTCCACCGATGACCGCCGTCAACAAAAAAATCGATTCGAGGGCATTTGTTTAAACAATGCGCGATCGCAAAATTTCACCGCTCTTCCGTAGAGCGAGGCTAGCGATCTTGATTGTTCGAGAAGCTGACCAGCAAAAATGCTGCCAAATATGAACCCTGGCAGAGATAAAATGCTGAACGCATTTGATTAAATAATGAGCATTGCAAAATTTTACCACTTTTTTGTAGAGTGAGTTTCGAGCAATTTCGGTCGCTCGAAATTTTGGCAGGGATCGAAATCGTTAACGATAAGCGGCATCGATGTTACAAATTGAGCTCGAGCCTATTTGTTTAAATGAATTAAAAAAGTATGGGGAAATGCCTGAGACTTTTGGTTGTGGCTGTCGTCGAAAAAAAAATCGATTTGATGGCTGCATATACAATGTAAAATGCAACAAAGTTCCACCGCTCTCCTGCCGAGCGAGCGCATGCTTCCAATACAAGCGTACCGTGGTCGCTACGCATAGTTGTGTGAATTGTGTGACACGCACATAGATGTAAGGTGCTTGCGTACGACCGAACGGCGGCGAGAACGGATTCGTTCTTTCTGCAACGCGGTCGGCGTAGCAACACACACACACACACACACACACACACACACACACACACACGCGCGCGCTCAGCGATCGTCATCTATTTGGCTTCGAGGCTCTTCGTCCCAGTGCGAAGCATCGAGACCGAATTCGCGATCGCTGCGCTGTCCGTCGGTAGCGACTCGTAGTTAAAAACTACGAGATCTGCGCTACCGACGTAACGAGAGGCCGCGTCGAAATTTTCCGGCGTGTGGCACATGGCCTTAAGTAAAATACATTGATCAAACTATTTTTTTAGATACGTCTAATATTTTTTCGCACCAAGCCGCATGCAATAGCGTAGCCACTATTCAAGGCAATTGTGATACCAAAAAGTATTACGAAAAAGCTATTTTGTCGAAAAGGCAGCAAAGAGATCACGCAAGATAAATGTTTTGGGAAATTGAAAAAAAATAAAAAAATTCAAAACGGTGGCTTTTTTCAGGGCTTTTTATATTTTTATATATTAGTAGATTAATTTTTATATTTTAGTAGATTAATTTTTATATTTTAGTAGATTAATTTTATATTTTAGTAGATTAATTTTTATATTTTAGTAGATTACGGTCCAATTTAGGACCCCCTTAAGTATGACGTGGTATGTGCGAGACACCCTGTGTATGTATTTCTACAATGGTTTTTCTGACGACTACAGCAGCTGCGTACGCTCGTCCCGACCAGACGGACAGACAGCCGTGCACAAGCTCGCCGAGCTTTTCTCAACGACGAAAAATGTTACGGCCTTCGCTCTGCGCGGATTTTCTTCGGGGTAAGAGAATCGTGAATTCGTACTTGGCGAGAGTACGCATACATATTTTTACATAAATATTGCGGGACGAACCTCTCCGCGTTCTCGTACGATACATCGCAAAAAATGGAACCCGGCAAAAATGAAAGACAAGTATGGAAATACGTTTATTTAGAGATCTTGGTAAGGCCACAGGAGCCATGAGGTTGTCCGATCTCTGAATACTCTATCTCAAGTCCATTCAAATACAACGCTGTCACGGCGCAACATCGATCTCCGCAGGGTGGGGTCGGGGGGGATATTACTTTCTTGGCAAATACAGAAACATGCTAGAGGGTAGAGGATCGTTTCTGGAGGTTTTCCGATTAAGGGGTCTTCTCACTTTAGACGCAAAAAAAGGCTATTTTCATGAATGTTTTAAATAGGTTTTTATTATAGATATTGATAAAAAAATTGTTACACTTAATGAATACACTTTCGAAATATATTTGAATTTTTTGTATGTATTTATGTAACCAAAACAAACTGTAAACGCGTTTTTCTCGAAACAACGTCTTTCGACGGCTTGTTGATAAAATCTTCGAAACTGCTGAACCGATCCTTATGAAATTTCAACCACATATTCTTTACAACTATTGCTATAGCGCATACCAAGGATTTTTTTTTTAAATTTTGATATTTACTTTTTTTGCCAAAAACGGTAAAAAAACACATTTTTTTTGTTTTTTTTTCGAAAAATGTCCGCCATTTTGTTATTTTTACATATATTAAAAACGTATGATATACGCTATAGCCATTAACATACTGAATCTAAAACCGTTCGATTTTTTTGTTTCGGATGATCCATCTCCGAGATTTCATCAACAGCGCAGACCTACAATTTTTTTAACTTCCATTTTCGTCTATAAATAGTGACTTAAATAAATTTAACAAAAAAATGCAAGTGTATTTTGAAAGTGTATTTATTAAGTGTAACAACTTTTATATGAATATTTATAATGAAAACCTATCAAAAAAGTCCATGAAAATAGCCTTCTTTTAGCGTCTAAAGTGAGAAAACCGCCTAAGGGGAGGGTAGGGGTTTCAGCGTGAAAAAAAACACTCTTTTGCGAATTTGTTTCATCTATATGGATAGAGTGAATTTATTGAAACCTTTTGTGCATTGTTAAGTGTTATTTCAAGAACACTCCGTGAAATTTGTACGCGAAAATATCCACAAACAAACCGGTGCCGCGTTTTTCTCGAAACCACTTTTTCAAAGTCCGTGTTCACTGCCATTTGAAAACTACATGACCGATTTATTATAAACTTGGTACACACTTTCTACATATAAAATACCTCCCCCAACGGTTGGTTTGAGATTTTTTTCACATTGAGGGAGTTTTCCACCCCCCAAAATGGCGGAATTTTTCGTGAAAAATGGCACTTTTCACTTTACATGACCATCAAAAATTTAGAAATGAAAAAAAAATTATCAAAGACCATTGGGGGGAGGATTTGATAATACTTCGACTTAATTCTAATGGTACTTGATTCCGAATAATTTCTAGCTGAGATACAGTGAACACGGCAAATCGTGTTTTTCCAAAGGCGTTCTTGGAAAAGCTTTGTCGTCGGCTTGTTTGTGGATATTTTCGTGTACAAATTTCACGGAATGTTCTTGAAATGACACTTAACAATGTACAAAGGTTTCAATAAATTTACTCTATCCATATAGATAAAAAAAATTCGCAAAAAAGTGTTTTTTCACGCTGAAACCCATACCCTCCCCTTAACGGTAGATTCGAAGATCAGAGCTTTCAGTATTGCACGATAAGAGTGTTATCTGACAATAATCTGAAGGCGACGCAGCTTGAATTTTCCTGTAGTGAATTTGATTGAATTGATTTTCTTCAGTATCGAGAAAAAATCATAATGTCATGAAGCATCATTTGACATGTGAATCAAATCACTTGATTCTGTACTTGGCAATGTGTAGAATATTGAGACCGGACCAGTATTCTCTCACATTGATGGCCTGGGAGAAAAATTTGAACATAACCTATCGCAAATTTGTCGCTATAATATTACGATCCACCATAAATTTGCGAATGATTTATTCTCGCACGAATTCTACGGAAACTAAAAACACCCAAATTTTCGAGGGTGCGTTTCAACCCTTAAAAATCGGGTTCCGCAGATATAAAAAAATACGTGTCGCCCATTTTTATTCATTTTACAAGCATGCCAAATTTCACCGAAATCGGAGAGATGAACCTCGCAACCTTTCCTTGTAGCATGGCAAACAAATCAGTGATCCCGAATTCACGGCCTCACTATATTGGTTCACAGTAAGTCCTCCGCTCACATACTAATCGCTGCCGTTAACGACAGATATTTCATTGAAAATTTTTTTGGCTACTTAATTATATATTTGGGATTCGAAAAAAAAAGTATTTTATTAAGCATACATCGAACTTATTTTATGTAAATATTTATTTAATAAAATTGTAAATCAACAATGTTATTTAGGTATAACAGAGCCTCTGTATAAAGACAAATTAGCCCAACGGCCGGATCGATAACTCGACAATGGTTGGTCTGAAAAATGAAATTAAAAAAGTCTTATAATTTATGTAAATATGGTTCTCGGTCAACGTAGCCATTTTTTCGGGGAAAAAATTCGCCAAATGACGGGTGTTCAAAAAAGGGCAATTTTGGCGAAATGTTTACTTATATTCGGGGGCTTAAAAATACTAAATTATAAAGAGGCTACGTACAATGATAGCTACTGAAATTGAATAAATCTCGGTTGGTTAACCTTCGGTTGACACACTTATATTTGGCCTCGATTTTCACACATTGGATAAATTTGACCTCGATAGTACTTCATCCACCTACCATTAACAACCCTTCGGTCGGTTTTTATTGAAAAAAAGCAGACACACACTTTGACTATTTCTCAATATATCTGCATAATTAAAATTCGGAAAATATAAAATAAAATCGATTAAAATAATTATCGAAGATTTTCCGTTTTGGAAGAGTTTCCATTTTGGACTAAAAATTCATCCGGGTCAAAATGATCCACTGCGTCAACGTAGGGTTAAATTAAAAATCGGATATTTACAACCAAAGTTATGAAAGTTTTAGTCTACGTGAATCGTTG
This sequence comes from Ophion ellenae, assembly GCA_963210295.1. Classification (NCBI taxonomy): domain Eukaryota; kingdom Metazoa; phylum Arthropoda; class Insecta; order Hymenoptera; family Ichneumonidae; genus Ophion; species Ophion ellenae. The sequence goes on along the minus strand of OY723390.1, from coordinate 43,163,720 downwards.
CGCTACCTGCTTTCACTAAATCGCCCCTAACTTGGTCAAATTTAAATAATTCACGTGATTTTTTTCACATACCTTGTATATGTATACATTGACAAAGGTAAAAAAAAAGTCTTATGCAAAATACGAATAAAACGAAGCAAGAGAAATTCCAAGAATTTTCCCCCCTTAAGCCCGGAGTTTTTAAGTGCACAACCTGCGGTGAATGATAAAGATTCAGCACCGATCCAACAACCAAATACGTCCTCATGCTGCTCCAATCGAAACTCCACGAATTTTTCGTCAATTTATTCCTCCTCGTTTTCATCACATTGCAAATTTATTTTTCGCCGCTACCCTTTCGGAGCACTTGAATCGTGGCAACGTGGCGCTCGAAGAGCCGCACTTTCGTAATTCAATCAGACGTCAGTCGCGGCGGGGGGAGGAAAAGGGTAGCGCAAATGCGATGTGACAGAGTGACGAGAACGCGGGTGAGACGAGTGACGGACACGCAGCGATGTACACGGCCGCAAATCAGGGGCTCACGAGACATTTTCCGACAAATATATTGCTTCCGGTCAACCTCGCGGGCATGCGCGCGCCAGTGCGAAACCCATGCGAATTAATCATTCATGCGGGATCGAGAAAGTGACCGGGCCCTTTTTCACGACGTGTCGGACGATTCGGGGATCAACTCCCTGTTGAGCCGAAGTGGAAGTTCACGAAAAACGAAATGTATATACAGGGTGTCCCGGAACTGATGGTAGTCGTTGGAATGGTGGGTTGGGGGTGAAATTCTGAGTCGATTGATATAAGTATGTATGGGTCTCAGATGAACCCCTGAATTATTATTATTTTTTTAAAGACAGGCCAATCAGGTGCACCCGCCTTGAAAAATTAACAATAATTCAGGGGTTGATCTGAGACCCATACATAATTATATCAATCGACTCAGAATTTCACCCCCAACCCCCCATTTCAGGGACTACCATCAGTTTTCGGACATCCTGTGTACACGTGTCTATATCTGTGTGTATGTTGCAGTTGAAACCCGTTTTCCGTTTTAACGCGTTTTCCCTAGTAAAAACTAGTTCTTACCTTCGTCACATCTAGCAAAAAAAATCAAACATTTTTTCAGTTAGAGTATGTACAGTTTCTATTTGACAGTAACTAAAATGAAGATAATGCAAATTTAAGAGAATTACACGCATTTACAAAAAAAACAACATTGCACGAAAAATTTCTGTAAAATTTCGATTAAAAAAGTAGTTCTATTATTCTAATTTTTCAACAGTAATTCTCGTCAAGTAGAAGGTAGCAATATTATTAATCTTTCTACCAAGTTTCAACTCAATCGGCTTAATAGTTTTTCAGTAATCCTGCAAGCCATTTCGAAAATGCAAGTTCGAGAGAAACGCGTTTGAAGTTTACGCCCACTCCGAATCTAAGCGGTGAGGTATAGCGTGGACGGGCTGTAACATTCGAACTTTTGGGAATTCCGCTTAGAAACTTTGGGACAATATTCTACATACATAGTTCTATCATTTAAAGAAAACAAAATTGATCAGTTGAAACTCTTTCCGAATGAGGTTTGTTTGGGTTTGGAAGTTTGTTTGGAGGTTTCTTTGAGGTTGGGGGCCGTCCATAAATTACGTCATTTTAAAATGGGGGGGGGGGTCTAGGCATTGGATGACGGTAACGATAATTACATTATGACCATAGGAAGGATAGGATGATTTCGGGGGGGGGGGGGGGGGTGGGGGGGGGGGGGGGGGCAAAAATCAGCAAAAATCGATGACGTAATATATGGACGGCCCCTTGGAAGTTTGTTTGGGTTTAGAAGTTTGTTCGGTTGTCCTTTGGTTTGTTTAGGCTTGAAGGTTTGTTTGCGTTTGGAAGTTTGTTTGGGTTTGGAAGTTTGTTTAGTTCTCCTTGTGGTTGAATTTGGAAAAAATATATATCCACCCCAATGGCCATTTAGAACCATTTTTAGCTGATTAATTTTATTAGTAAACTCTACACTTTTCGACGGGAAGAACTAGTTGTAACAAAAGCGTTCAGTAAAAAATAGTTTTTACTGCGTAAAAAGCGTTCAAACTGAAAACGGGTTTTAACTGTAACATATTTATGTGTGTAGTACTTATGTTAGATGGAACGCCACTCAAGGGGCCACATCTACCGACCCGAAAAAAATTGCCAACTTCCGAATTCTTTTTTTGGGAAATGATTGGTAAAAAAACGCATTTTTCTAAACACAAATGTACATATATTAAGAGCGTTAAAAAAATAACCAGAAAAACAATAAAAACATGGCCGCCGGCACATTATGAAATTTGTTTCGCCACGTTTGGCGGTGGACACTATCCAGCTTAAGTGGCCGCCTTCGATTTTGGTAACACTCTCATATCTGGTAAAGCATCGAAAACCATCAGACATGTACTATTTATGTTGACGGAAAATCTGTTTTAAGGGAGGAAACAAGTCGTTCGAGGTCATTCAAGGTCAGTATCGATATTTGGTACAAAATAGTTGGTAGTGATTCGAGATAGTTAGATTTGTATTCCATTTCAATAGGTGACCCAGAATGACCTTGAACGACTTTGAACCCCAAATGTTTTTTATGCGGCTTGAGGTGTTCCACAAGATGGTTGACACAAAATGTACCATTCCATTTAAAAAAGTGGAGGTGACATTCAATGTGCGTCAGCTCCACCGAACTAAAAAAAATTTGGTCGCATTTGATGGCCCCTTCACACCGAACAACTTTTGTCTGGACCATTTTTTTGCGACGTCGATAATTACCGAATTATTTCGGGTGGCAAAGATAAGAGGGACACCCTGTATAATGTAGGTTGGATAGCTAGTACGATGAGAGTATGACAATACATTTGACACTAAATTTTAGCAGGTGTACAAATAATTACGGTTTTAATGCTAATAATACATAGTAATTAAATTAATCTGGTTTAGTCTAATTAGTATGGGATCTGAAGGAGGAGCAGAGATTAATAGCCAGCCAGGGACAAACCACGTCAACAAGAACCGAACCAAGAAAAATAAAGTACAGGATCCTCGGAAGATTCTATTTTTCAAGCATCACGTTCGCATAAAATGAGTAGATTCGTGATTTGAAATCGGAAATTGTCCGAGAGAGAAGAGAGAAGAGAGGGAGAGAGAGAGAGAGAGAGAGAGAGAGAGAGAGAGAGAGAGAGAGAGAGAGAGAGAGATGGCTCCCGTTCCAATTATAGCATCCGATATTTTCCACGGTAACCCGGACCTCTTAGCAGTGCAGAACTAAATCGTATTATCCGAGATTATTCGTGTACCATCGTCACTGTATGCAAGCACTAATCTCATCACTCTGCTGGGCTTGGGCTCGTGCTCGCGTGTGCGTATTTGTGCACACAGCCAACATTTAATGGAAATAAACGTCAGTTTTGCTTTTCGTGAACTTCCGACCTTGCCCCGCTGCAACGAGGTGATGAAAGGTTCTGCCTTGGCGGCACCACTGGACTTCATTACATTAATTATTCCACAGGCAGCATGATAGAATTGAGGATAAACTCGAGTACTACCTTCAAATAGAAATTCTGAATGCGATTCTAATTTGAATTATATCAACGCGTGTATTATTCACGATAATTCACACGGGATATGATATTCCCTGCGCTGTATACTTTTGTGTTTTTTGTCCCTTTGAGCCCAGTGGTCTTACCGTGCTCGTGGGTCGTTGTCGATTTTTTGTGTACACCAACGGAATGAATGACGAAGCAAAATATCGTAAATGTATATCAGGTGGTCCGAAAAGTGACGTTTGAAAAGAAAATCTAGATGCCTCGTCTTAATATCTATCCGAATGAGCTCCATGTATTTTCGAGAGAGATTTTTACTTTTGATGAAAAAAAGCATTAACTATAGAAGTATGGAAAAAAAATTAATTACGCGATGACACGCCTTTCTGTGGGGCCGTTTTCCCCCGTTAGAACCCTTTTTTCCAGTGGTAAAATAAATACGCGTCTAATAGTTTTTAATGCTTTATCACATGAGTCTCAACAAAATCGAAGGCGGACACTTAAGTAAGGTCCAGTGTAAGAGGTAAGTCCATAGACGAAAGAGAAAAAAATGAAAACTTGAGCTACAGGAAAGCTCGAGAAGAAAAATGTTAAATGCTTTTTTCTCAAAAACCAAAAAAGATAGTAGAACATACATGGGGCTGATGATTTTTGGACACGAGGCGTGTAGATTTTTTTTTTGGACGTCCCTTTCCGGGCAAACCTGTAAATATATAGGCATATTGGAATGGCCCAAATTTGAGCTTTATTTTTTTCCCTTTTGCTCACCATCCAATTATCTTCTTTGAAGAGAAAAAAAAATGTTCACGAAATCTACAAGCGTTCAAAAAATATTAAGAGGTCGCTCAAGCCTCCCAAAAATTTAAATTTTCATTAAAAAATCGATTTTTTTTTTCGTTTACTTCTCACCCATGAATTTCACGGTTCATAATTTTTAAATTAACCTCGCGAAAGCTCCAGCCGGTCAATGACTATTTATTGATTGCTCAAGAGCTTCGAAATTTCCAATTCTCGCCATTTTTTTTATTCATCTCACTTATAAATTTGACGCTTCGTAAAATTATCGAAACAATTAATCGTTTTTCTTTAGAAACAGATTTTTCAAAGTTACTAACCCACTACTAACCCAAGAATTATAATCTTCGTCCTCATAAAATAATTCTTTAAAGCTCTTGTCCGTAAACAAAATTATAGGTCCCTCGTTTTAGCGGGTTAGAAGTGTGAGGTAAATTTAAAAAATCCGTTTCGCAAGCAAAAAAGGATATATTGTTTTGAAAATTTTACAAAAATGCATGAGTGAGAAGAGAAAAAAATGCGACAATCGGAAATTTCGAAGCTCTTGAGCGATCACTTAGTATTCATTGGCCGGCTAGAGCTTTTGCGGGGATAATTTAAAAATTATAAAGCGTAAAATGCATAGGTGAGAAGTGAACGAAAAACAAAAAGTTTTTTTTTAACTTGCATTTTTGGAACGCTCGAGCGACCTCTAAATATTTTTTGACCGCTCGCAGATTTCGCGACAATTTTTTTTCTTTAAAGAAGATAGTTGGACGGTGAGATAACGGAAAACAAATAGAGCTCAAACTTGGGCCACCCTAAGGTATATATATTATATATATTGCAATCCCCCGAAAAAAGCTCCAAGAGAACTATCAGAGAAATGCGATGCGCTTCTGAGCCGGGATTCGAACCCGGGAGCTTTCGATTGCCGGTCGTCTGCTCCTACCACTGAGCTACGCCAGCCCGCTTACCTTACCTTTCTCGGATGGTCTCGATATTCGTAACGCAACGTTACAATATATATGTATATATATATATTTTTTTTTCAAAGTTGTACTCTACGAAAAATGAGCAATAAAACGAAACACTGAAAAAGACGAAAATTTTTTTTTAATATTAAAAAATTGAACAGATGTCTCAGCTTCTAATTGGGGCGGGGTTGAAATTCCGAACTTTGAATGACAAGAAGGCTCAATATTCGTAACGCAACGTTACAATATATATGTATATATATATATTTTTTTTTTTCAAAGTTGTACTCGACGAAAAATGAGCAATAAAACGAAACACTGAAAAAGACGAAAATTTTTTTTTAATATTAAAAAATTGAACAGATGTCTCAGCTTCTAATTGGGGCGGGGTTGAAATTCCGAACTTTGAATGACCAGAAGGCTCAAAATTCCGAATTTTAATATTCCGAAACTACAAGTTTTGTAAAGCTCATGCAAGCGAAAGGTTACATAGTTGACTGTAATTGGTGCAGAACGGTACGAGTAGCGATAAAAAAAGAATACCAATATAATTTTTATACGACATAATTTTCCGAAATAGTATGAAGAAGATCAACGCTTTATCAGAACGACCTGTAATACGATGTACAAAACAACGAATGTGTAATATTAAACATGCCACAAAATTGCGAATTTTTTATTGTAGAAAATGAACTATACCAGAAAGTTTAAATATAATTAAAGCTAATAAGAGATTCCGATTCCGAAGCAGAGAAGATTCCGATACAGAACGTTCAGAACGTTCAAAATCCCGAAAATTCACGCATAAAGCAGATAGCAAGTGAAGCCGAGCGCCGCTAGATGGCAGCACCACTACCACCGTAACGCATGGTGACGGTGTTCAGATTTTCGAACTTTCGATCCTTCGGGTAACATTCTTTCGGAGTTTTGATCTTTCGTGGTAGAATGTTTTCAGAGTGTTATCGTCTTTACATTTTATTGCGAATATATACTGTAAGAATGTTTAGTTATCCATGATTTTTATTGATATTCTTATTTTCGGAACTTTTACCAGTACAAACGTTGGCCATTCAGGAACGCGAAGTTCTAATACTAGTTTTTCGGAACTATGAACTTTCTAAACATGAAAAGTTGATACTTATTTGATGCGCCGTGTTTTCAGGTCGACACCTTATCAGTCGGTCCCATGGTCATTTTCATTGAATTCTTTACTGTACTATTATTGTCGGTTATATGATAATCCTGTATACAAAATTTTGGAATTATACATTTCTAGGAGTATTGAGTGGTAGCTAATAAATTCGGAGTTTTGAGCCTTCTGGTCATCCAAAGTTCGAAATTTCAACCCCGCCCCTTCTATTTAAAAAAAGAAATCTTTTTTAATCAATTGACTGTATTGTGATTCGCGTCTCTTTCACAATTCTCCCTCAAATAACGCGTAACGAGGCGTTGCTTACTTTCTTTTCTCGTTTCAAATTTCCTTTTCGCCTGTCACTAGTTTCTCGTGTTTACGAGCGTATGTTGAATTTCGTAATAATATGAGGTTCGTCGTGAGTGGATTTGCGCTTCCCGTATTATTATCGAGCTTGCTCTCTCCTCCAATTGCTAATCAAGGAAGCTTCCAGGGCGTGAAAATTCATTTTCCGTTCTTTCCGGAAAAAGCAATTAGCCGAGGCTGTGAAAAATTGAAGTAGGACGGAAACTCGTATCGGGCTCTCTCTCTCTCTCTCTCTCTCTCTCTTTCTCTATGAGCTGACATCCGGTACATGCATAATACTAGATGATTGACTTCCGCATATCGTTATCACGAGCCCGCAAAGAGAGAAGTGCGTTACGATAACTATCGATCCAGGCAGTATCGTTGTCTAGAGCGTTGTTTTCGAGGTGATTTTTAGGATAGAATAAGTGAAAAATAAATACACACGTTTATTGATCCCTCAAAAATGTGTATAAATGAAAAAAAAACAGTATTATTGTGTACTTTTGTAGATTTGTTTAAAGCAGTGCGCGAAAAATGTTCCGAATCTTCGACCAGTATTGTGGACGTTGTATGAATCTGAAAAAAAACCCAAACATATTCTAAATCGGTATACGTGTTGTGATGTTGGGTAAGAAATTCATTTTTTTTTTAATCGCATATTGGCGGCATGCTAAACTTTATTATCAGTTTTGCCTATTTTTCTGACCATTCCACGAGTAATATAAAAAAATTAAAAATTATTTCGACTCAATTCTGCTGTCAACGTTGAAAAACAGCCCACTAAAGGTATATGCCAAATCTGAGCGCATTCAGCCAATTGGTTATCCAGATATCGTGGTTGCCGATTTCCAAAGCATTTTCGAAAAAAACGCGTTTATAGTTGCTGCGTCTCGACCACGCTTCCTGAAAGTACTCCCTACCATTTTTATAACTCGGCTTATTTTGTCAGTGTCATTGAACGGTTTTCACAGACGTATTCAGAAAGGCGTGTAGAATAATCGAAGAAAAAAAACACGATTTTTTCAAATTTCTAGACAACAATACTACCTTAAGAACATCACAGTGACGGGGCGACAAAAGTAGTTTTTTCCTAGTATTTTTTTCATCTACTAGATTATTTATTTGGGATTTGGAAAAAAAGGTATGTTATCAAGCATACATTGAATCCATTTCAAGTAAATTTTCATTTAAGAAATTAAAGATTAACAACGATTTTGATGTATAATAGAGCCTTCTGTTTAAAAAAATGTGTTCCAACGGCCGGATCAATGACTTGAAAATGATTGGTCTGCAAAATAAAAATAAAAAAGTTTCATAATCAATATAAATGTAGTTCTCGTTGTACATCGCCGTTTTTCGAGAAAAAAAAAACACTTCCACAAAATGGCGGGTGTTCGAAAAAAGTGTAATTGTGGCGAAATGATTACTTATATGCGGAGGCTCAAAAAATACTAAATTGAAAAACCGCCCACGTACAACCATAGCTACTGAAATGGCGGAATTTTTTTATGTTTTTAAATCGGACGATTGCAGCCGGAGTTATGATTCCGGCCAGGTGGAGAAAAGTCCTTTCGAGAAAAACGCGATTGAAAGTTTCAGTATACGTAAATCGCTGCTCTCACTAAATCGTCTGTAACTTCTTCAATTTTCAATATTTCACCTTGAATTTTTTTTCACATTCTCCTCAATATGTATACTTTGGGAAAATGCAAAAAAAATGATATTTTGACCCGTCACATTGGTGTCTCGTTTTCGCATTTGATTCATTATCATTCGTGTATTACGAGCTCGCGGTCCTAATTTCTCATACTGATTGCAAGCTCTCGATGTGCGGTCGAAGGGTGTACACTCTTTGGAGTATCGCATGATGTTTTCTACTAATAAGGAACATCCCCCAGTTGACACCCTTCGATTTTGTTGAAATTTTGATATGTTATAAAGCACCGAAAAGTAAGCGATACGTATTTTTTTTATCGGCGGAAAAATGGTTTCAAGGGGAAACCACCCCTCGAAAAAAGGCATCTTAGAGGGTAATAATAACAGTTTCACACACAAGGAGTCCACCGATTTTAATGAAACAAAAACGAAAATTCTTCTAATCCGAAGCAATGAAATATCCACTATAGTGACATTGCAAAAAAAATTAAGGGGTGAAACCACCCCATAATATAGGGGTGGTTCATCCCTTAATTTTTTTTAAAACCGTTTTTCCGCCGATAAAAAAAAATAGGTATCGCTTACTTTTCGGTGCTTTGTAACATATCCAAATTTCAACAAAATCGGCCGGTGTCACCTGAGGGATGTTCCTTGCAAGATGGGCAAGTCTCGTGTCGTCAATGAGAAGGGCCTACACGTACTTCGTTGACGGTAGACTCGTTGTAACCGTCAGCAACACGCTTGGAAGAAAAGGAGGAAGAGGACGATGACGACGACGACGACGACGTGAACAAGTACACGGAGTTTGCACACGTTCCTAATGGTTCGATCGCAGAGTTCTACGACCTCTTTATAATTCGATGTTGCGTGTTATTATAGTGCCATTAAAACTCCAGGGCATCTACTAATTACGTGCACGCATAGGCTTTCGATCTCTCTCTCTCTCTCTCTCCCTCTCTCTCTCTCTCTCTCTCTCTCTCTCTCTCTCTCTCTATCGCATTCTCTCCCCCACCCCCCTCTCTCTATCTCCCTTTGGCGTCTCTCGGGTACGTGCTAAAGCGTTTAATCAATATTCGGTTGTTTCCACGACGCTGCTGTTCCGCAGCGCGCTGCGCACCCCGGGGAGCCCCTATCATACCTGGGGATATGACGGACTGCATCCGAGCGCGGAATTATTCGAGAACGCGGCCGAGCACAATTATTTCGTTAATGAAATCGAATGGGAAAGAACGGCGGTGAAAAATCTCAAAATCAATTAAACAACCAATTAACCAACAACAAACTTCGGGAAACCAAATGTAAACACCGCCTCGTGGTAGCGTGGTTGTTTTTTTTAAATTGTTTTTTGGGTATGCTACGAAACGTTCCGGAGAATGTGATGAGGAAACGTTGAATTTTGAGTAAAAAAGTAAGAATGAAAGTCTAATGATTCGAGCGAACGAATAAGATGAGCTCTTATCTGGGAAAACGAAAATAAGAGAACGGATCCATTATTGGGAAAATGTTATTTTTTGAAATTATTTATCATCATATGAAATTTTATTTAAATTCATAAAAGTTATAACAATATTGATAAATTGATATTATAGGTTAATATCAATAAATAATATTGATATTAAATTTTAATGAATTATTTCAATAAATAAAATTTATTTTAATGAAATAAAACACTTATCATTATGTGAAAATTATTTATGATTATTATGAAAATAAGAGAACGGATCCATTTATTGGATATATTTGCCTCACACGGTTGCACGTGAAATTCTATATATAGAGATGACCCCATCCAGCGTGGGTCAATAGCTCAACGATGAACATATCGCGATTTTTATATACACATATCACGTGTATATATATATATATATATATATATATATATATATTGAAGCTCAGCTTAATGCTTCTTACGTGTAGCTTCGACACGCAAGGAAAACTTGTTTCTGCCACACTTCGAAAATAAGACGAGAGACTTCGTGTATATGTGTGCGTCGGCTTTCGCGTGAGAACGGATCCTTTGTGAAAAAAATCCGTACTTATTCAAGGTACAAGCGGCTACGAACGTCGTGAACTTCTATGTAGATTTATTAATTTATTTATTTTACCATTGGTTAATTTAGTTGTATATTTATTTATCTATTTAATCACCTATTAATTCATTAATTTATCCATTTATTTATTCATCTATTTACTCATTTTTCATTTACTCACTTATTCATTCAATTGCTTATTTATTACTATTTTTTTCGATCCTCTATTTCTCTATTTATTTATTTATCGATTTGTCTGTGTGTGCGTGGATGTATTTCGCCTGAGTTTATGCGAATACCCGGTTCGCAACAAAAATTTTACGTCTTCCCATCACCGCGTGGCCGACATCGCTCTCTATACAACAAAGCCCCGAATGACATCATTTTTTCGTACGTAATACAATTTTGTTTACGGTATCGTAGCTATATATCAAAATACAAGATAAAAATAATATCGATATCCGATAAAAGCCGGCGTGAATTCGCAACTCGAAGATTTTCGGAGCGAGTCGAGCAATTTTGAATAACAAAAAGCCGGCTTTGGAAAGTCGTGCGGTCGCCCGTATGAATATTGCCCAGGCCAACGTGGCTTGACACGAGAGAACGACGGACGTGGAAGTTTCGTGTGATTAATTATGATTGTCACGAAGGATGATGTGCATTATATGACAAGATGATCAATTATTGTTATTTAGTTAATTATTATCATTTATCAGTGGAAAAAGTGGAATAACTTCCGGGGGCATTCTTAAGATTATCAAGATTATTTCTTAAGATAGTTTCCCGAGATATTATCAAGGTTATTTCTTGAGATATTGTCAGGATTTTTTTTTAAGATACTTCTTCAACATATTATCGACGTTATTTCTTAAGATACTTTCTCAAGATATTATGGAAATTGTTTCTTAAGATACTTTCTTAAGATATTATCGAGATTATTTTTTAAGATATTTCCCCAAGATATTTTCGAGATTATTTCTCAAGATACTTTCTCAAGATATTATTAAGATTATTTTTTAAGATACTTTCTTAAGATATTATCGAGATTATTTCTTAAGATACTTTCTCAACATATTATAGAGATTATTTTTTAAGATAATTTCTCAAGACATTTCTTTCTTCTTTCAAGAGATTATTTCTTCAGAAATAATCTCGATAATATCTCTCAAGATATTATCGAGATTACTTCTTAATATACTTTCTCAAGATATTGTTAAGATTATTTGTTCAAATACTTTATTAAGATATTATCAAGCTTATCAATTCCTGTTACTAAATTAATCACAGTCAATTATTGTTGAAAAAAATGAAATAACTTCCAGTGACTTTTCGAGCGAAGTAGTTTTACAAGCGCTGTATTTTGAATACAAAATTGCGGAGCTTATTCGTACAGTGAGAGCAACCCCTTGTCCTACCTCCCATCATATCTTATTATACCTGCGAGATGTATAAAAAATAAGTAGCGAGATCGTTCCGGGGTGTATCTGGTGAAATTGGTCTCGTCGAGGTCTTTCCGTGCGCGTCTCGCGGTCTCCGTAACAGCGTATAGCGGGAGTGAAATTTTTCTTCATCCGAGCAATTTCGACGCTTTTTTCACGTCCGTCCACGCCTCGAGTCGACGAACGAGATCGAGGCCTTTCCTATAAGGGAGCATTTTTCTTCCTCTCTGAATTCTCGTACGCACCCTCTCCCCCTCACTTCGTAACTACGGAAAACGGTATCCCGTTTGCCTCTCTCTCTCTCTCTCTCTCTCTCTCTCTCTCTCTCTCTCTATCTCTGGCTTTCCCTCTTCTTCTCTCCCCCTCCATCCCTCTTGAAAGTCCGTGGTAAAAAACTGGACGACTGGAATTCGCTACAGGGTGGTCCGATTTCCGAGCTCTGAAACTACCCCTTTCGAATCCTCCCCTATATTTTATACGCATAATCGACGATTTTTTCATACATCGTATTTCAGCATTGAAAATGGTTTTCAAAAAGTATATGTTTGTGAGGTAAGCTGGGTGCAGGGGTCTGAGTTAGCTGGATGTCACACGAAACTAACGCTACCCTCACCCCATTGCCACTGAATTATGGTAGAGTGGGGGGAGCTGCGACATGCTGGATGTCTGTGCTTGGTTGAAAAATGCCCTCTCCCCACCCAATTCTTATCTTGTTATTAATTTTAAAAATTGTATTACAATTTATATTACAAAAATTATTTTTTAAATATGATACAAATAAACCCAAGCAAACCCAAACAAGTCCAAAACAAATCCAAAAGAACCAAAACAAACCCAATTATATCGATCAGTTTATGAATATTTTTTTTAATAATGAAAACCAACCCATATTATTTACATTCACCTGTCTAACATTATTATTATACAAACAAACTTATTATACAATTACTATAAAAACTTATTTTAACTTAACCTAAAATTATATAACAATTATTATACAAAATTATTGTACAACTATTATACAAACAAACCCAAACAAACCCAATTATATTCCTCAATGAATCACTATATTTTTTAAATAACAAAAACCAACTCATATTATTTACATGTACCTGGTTTTAAAAATTATATAACAATTATTATACAAACCCAAAACAAATCCAAACAAACTTAATGATATACTTCGATGTATAAATATTTTTTTGAAAATAATCAATACCCACTCATATTATTTACATGTACCTGTTTTTTTGTTACCCGAAAAGTTCCGATTGCATTATCAATGCCATGAAATAGTTGCGCTGTGTGTAATATCCGTAGATTTTTATTTATGCCCTTGCGAACTTTTACGATCCCATCCCTTGCCCTTTTGCCCCATACGTGACGCTTCGCTATTTCCAGTTGCTCGGAGACACCCCAAGGTGCTGCCCACAGCGGGGCGATTTTTCGTACAGTTCGGTATTGGCCGACACTTTTCCAGTACTAAACCCAAACGTGCACGAATAAACTGATGTTTTCGAGGATCGAAAGTGGTCGCACGTGCGATTATTCGGTCGATGCATTTTCGCGACAGCCTTTTATGTCACCCTACGGGACGAGCCCACCCTGTATGAAAATTCGGCTCGTGCGCCCTCCGAATTTCTCATTCGCCTCAAACAACACCTGCGTCGGGGGATCGCAGGAAATTGAGTCTAAAGAGGTTCCTCATAAATTCGGTATAATGAGGCGCCCCTTGGCCCCTTTTCTCTAGGGCCTCTTGCGTAAATTATTTAAATTTGAATCCACACTTGGACGGGATGAAAGGGAAACCTCAAAATTTGAGAATGAAAAATCGTGATAGAGGCGCGAAGCTGATATAATCAAATGGAATATGTCAGCATAACAATCGTGCTGAATTTTCGTTGATACATATTTTTACATTTTTTGAGATAATTCTCGTCCTCTCAAACTCTCTTCACTTGTATTTTTGTCCTTTTTTAATGGATCATGGGAGAAGCGTCGGTTGGACGAACAATAGTGGGGTCCCCCAGTGGTACTTCGAGTTGAGGGGGTGATCCCTTTAGGCAGCCGAAAATAAGTGATTTTTTACGATTTTTTTGTATCGTAACTATTGATTCTACATAATTGAAATTTTATGTAAATTTTATTACATCTTTTAATGTTCCAATTTTATTTTTTAATGCTAAATAGTGGCAGCTGTGCGACGCTTCAGAGACGGTTGTTGCCCGAGTTGTTCCACATCGTACAGCCTAGCGTCCGGTGCATTCATCTGACACATTAGAGCCAAGAAGTTTTATATTTCTAAGACCCACACCCTCTATGTGAACCTACGAAATTAAATAAAAAGATACAAATTCGGAAAATTGTAGGTGTCTGAAAAAAATGTTCTATTTTTCATGAAATTTGTACTATAGTATTTGGTAATAAAAAGGTAGTTTTTCAAAATAATTTTCGATATACTTACGGTTCACACAGACGGTAATTATGTTATCTGAGAGTGGGGAAAATTTCAAAATTATCGATCGAATAGTCATTGAGTTATCTTGTACGAGGTTCACGAAAAAATAATTTTCACGAAACCGCGTTTAAAGTTTCAAGACTCGAAAATGTTGTGACTGAAAGGCCTATGATCAGTCAGCGATTCTAGGATTATAAAGCTGGCCCTCAGCTCCCTCGGCGAGTTCATTTTCGGCCATAAGCTCTTCTTCAAGTTATAAAGCAATCTCCCCCCTTAAGGATGCTTTCTAGAGCGCTCTTCTGGAAGTGATTTTTAGGATGGAATAACGTTCAAACTGTCCAAGTTTTCTTTCTGAATTTAATGAAATCATGAGAAAGGGAAGAATAAACTGCAGCTACTTAAAAATGATAAATGTGGATTGGAAATTTCCTTTGAGGGGGGAGGTACCTTTAGGTGAGAAAACAATTTTCCCATTTTCGTGATTTTTTTTAAAGCAACTTCACCGCTTTTGATACTAGGGGGATGTTTTATTACTACTTTTGGCTGTTACATGGTATTTTTTTAAATTAATCTTTAAAAATGGTGGAGACTTTGGTATAAATCTTTCTAACCTTATTGTCTGAAACATGTCCATAAATGTTCTTGAAAATAAACATAAAAGTATTTTTTTTTACAAAAGGAAATATTTTTTTCGGAAAATTTAGTTTCAAAGTTTCAAAGTTTTAGTTTCAAAGCGTTACCATTTAATCGATTTTCAACATTTTGCACTTTTTCTTGGTTCATACTCTGTGTATGGGTGTTAATGGGGGAAAAATCCTCGTCTTATCATAGAAAATGTAGAAGTGTCTAAATCTACTAAATTCGGGCGAAATTTTTTGTTCCAGTTTATCGTTGGGTATGATAATATCATACCCAAAATTTCGCCTTGATTGTGACTTGATTGTGACTTATTTTACTTAAGCGCCACCATATTATCATACCCAACGATGAACTGGAACAAAAAAAATCGCCTTGATTTAGTACATCTAAACATTTCTACGTTTTCTCTGACAAGTCGCGGCTACGAAAATTGTGATAGTAATATTTTTCTAGCAAAAAAAAACCCTCAGGTGACACCCTTCGATTTTGTTGAAATTTGGATACGTTATAAAGCACCGAAAAGTAAGCGAAACGTATTTTTTTTATCGGCGTAAAAACGGTTTTAAGGGGTGGAACCACCCCTCGAAAAAAGGCATCTCTAGGGGTAATAAAGCAGTTTCACACACGAAGGAGTCCACTGATTTTAATGAAACAAAAACGAACATTCTTCTAATCCGAAGCAATGAAAAATCCACTATAGTGACATTGCAAAAAAAAATTAAGGGTTGAACCACCCCTATATTAAGGGGTGGTTTCACCCCTTAAAACCGTTTTTCCGCCGATAAAAAAAATGCGTATCGCTTACTTTTCGGTGCTTTATGACATATCCAAATTTCAACAGAATCGCAGGGTGTCACCTGAGGGATGTTCCTTGTAAGTCTTATCATTAATATTTTCTTGAAACATTCGTTGATCAATCTACAAGAAAAACCGACGGAGATTTTTCTTTGTCGAAGAATTTCGCCGTGGTTGATTGTGAACATTGATTGTGACTTATTTTAATTAAGCGCCACTGTAATTTACCAATGATTCAGAAGGGCCCTCCTTGTGCGCCCACATTATACGGCCCTCCGCGAAGGGAATACCTTGAGACGGCTGTGGACGCAACGGAAATTAGGTTGGATCAGCGAGGTGCGGGTAGGGTGTGATAGGAAAGGGTTCAATTGTGAAGGGTGATAGGTAAAAACCCGCAAGGGTATAAGTTGGAACTGAGGCAAAAAAAGGAGCATCGATTGGCCGCTCCCTTCCGTCCAATCACATTTGGATACACTGCTCCGCGGAGGACTTCGCATCGATTTCTGACGGAATCAAAAGGTAGTCTCCCGTATTAACGATCTCATTCCGTCAGGTATACGAGTCCTCGTTTTTGCGATTAGGACACATTTCGCTGGAATATCGAGCACTGGACTCGCTCGACGAGAAAGAGAGAGAAAGAGAGAGAGGGAGAGAGAGAGAGAGAGAGAGAGAGAGAGAGAGAGAGAGAGAGGACGCGAACGAAGCGACGGTATTGCGTATTAAGTTTCGTACAGTCACGCGACGAAAAGCAATTTCAATTTTGTTCGGCTCGTTTCGATATTATTCCTCCCCCTCGCAATTCGGCTGTACTCTATCCCGCCCTTCCGGTTGGGCGTTCATCTCGATTTTGGCTCGGATAGAGTCGAAAGCACCAGCCGATTCATGTGATTAAAATTTTATTTCGCCCCGCTCGCTGTGTTCGTGTACTACGCTCCCCCCCCGACCGTTCCTCTTTCGCCCTCAGCCCTTGACTACTACTACTACTCCTCCTCCTCCGCCACTTCGCCACCGCGAGCCCACCCTCCCTTCCGCTCTGCGTATACACACGAAAAGAATGCCCCTTTTTTTCGTGCAACCACGTGGACGGGGGTTAGCCGATACACCGACGATATATATTGCCAGTCAATTCGATACCCGATGTGGATGCGTATAGATCGCCAGACGAGACGGGCGAACGATTGAAACGGGAGATTCACGGTGATCAAGTCGAGACAATATTAAACTGCTCGTATACAAGTATATATATATATATATATATATATATATATATATATATATATATATATATATATATATATATATATATATATATATATATATATATATAGAGAGAGAGAGAGAGAGAGAGAGAGAGAAAGGGTATGGGATATTTTGTAGGCCCTGTTGGGTTCTCAATGACTATAAAAATGATTTTCCGCCTGAAAAAAGAATTGATTAGTATGTATGTGTGTATTAGGGTGGCACAAACTTGAGCTCTATTTTTTTTCCCTTTTTTCCACCATCCAATAATCTTGTAATAATATTGTCGCAAACGCTGCGAGCGGTCAAAAAATATTTAGAGGTCGCTCAAGCCTCCCAAAGTTCAAATTTGCATTAAAAAATCGATTTTTTTTTCATCCACTTCTCACCCATGAATTTTACGCTTCATAATTATTAAATTAACCTCGCGATAGCTCTAGCTGGCCAATGAATGTTTAGTGGTCGCTCAAGGTTTTCGAAATGCAGGATTTCCGCCAAAAAATAAATCTCGCATGCACTGTAATTCCTTGTAGCATAAAACCAAATTCAACAGCGAAGTGTTAAATTTTCTGAATGATTTATTATAATAATTTGTAACAAACACCAACTAGACGATATGTGTTATTATGTATTATTATGTATTATTGTATTATGACGTTCTTCGTCACAGAGTACAGCTACGATTGGTCCGCAGTTTGAGTAACGAGACCAACGGTGGGACGAATTACGATGCGCGGAAAACTGTTTTTAAAGAAAAAAGGATCAAGTGTTTTGAAAATTTCGACGCTCTCGAGCGACCACTAAATATTCATTGGCCGCTTAGAGCTTTCGCGAGGTTGATTAAAAAATTATAAAACGTAAAATTCGTGGGTGAGAAGTGGACGAAAAAAATTTAATCGATTTTTTAATGGAAATTAGAGTTTTTGGAAAGCTTGACCGATCTCTAAATATTTTTTGACCGCTCGCAGCTTTCGCGACAATTTTATTTTTTTCTTTAAAGAAGATAATGGGATGGTGAGAAAAAGGGAAAAAAATCCAGCCCAAATTTGTGCCACCTTATATATATATATATATATATATATATATATATATATATATATATATATATATATTAGTACAGTCGTGCTGTATATTGGAATCGGAAAAAATTAGACGCCTACTTTTTTGACACGTGATTTTCTAAGTGCCGCGGGTGCTAAATCCAAGTTTGCCTAAAAATCGGGGTGTAGGGTTTTTCATTTGGGGATGAAAGGGGATGGGGTGGATTAATGTCAAACTACAACCCCCACGAGGTAGGCGCCGGGAGACAAACGGTTCAGAAAAATCTGAGCTTTATTTTTGTTTACAGCGCCGAAGTCGTGGAAGTTTATTTCAGGGGTGAAAAGTGGGGTGAAATTTTGAAAAATCAGTTTTCATTCGATAACTCTTTAGGAAAAATCCATACAATTTTTGTTCAAATGGGAATGTTGTAGTCCTTGAAAAGATGCTTCGATCAAGCATTTGATCATCCCCCTCCAATAATATCTTCACCTAATAGGACTTGCAAAATATCCCATCCTTTCGTTTTTTTCATATTGAGGGTGTACATTGAGATAGTGAGATTACAATAGTGGTGCCTAATAATATTGGTCAAGCTTGTGTGATTTACATATAAACTAAATACAACAAAAATAAATACATGCAAAAAAGACGAAACAAAACTTCAAATTCTTGAATTAAATTAAAATTCAATAATATACTTAAACTTAAACAATTTAGGGTTTCAGTTATCGGAAAACAATTTTCTTCCGAACCTTATGAGGCTGACTATGGCAAAAAAAATACGATACAAAACTTTTAATTCTTGAATTGAATCAAAATTAACGTAAATAATCAAACTTCAATAACTCAGCGATTAAGTCATCGAAGCACAATTTTTTTCGGAACCAAATGAGACTCTTTGCAACAAAAAAATATTTATATAAATACAAAATACAAAATTAAGCTTTTAATTAATTAAATTAAGTAAACTTCGATAATGAACTTTTTAACACATTGAAACACAATTTTCTTTCTATAATTCTCGTACTAGTGGACATACCGAAATCAGACATTGCTAATTTTTAATTAACAATGCCAAAAAAAAGGTTTCCTTTCCATGGTGAAATCCAATGACTAACAATTTTCCCCGACAAATGATACCAACTAAATATCGTCATTTGAGAGCCATAAGATAAATCTTCGAATTTTGATGATTCTGTTCATCTACCCTTCCGTTCCTACCCGTTCCATTGCGACTTAAATGAAAAGAAGACAAAAACGAATCAAGAATGCTTACGGGCAAAAAAATCGCGAATAATCGTCACTCGCGAATCGAATGGCAAAAAAGAAAGAAATATGCCTGGGATCGCGGGAACCTGCGTGGATAGTTCCGCGTGTTCGGCTATATCGGATAATTGGCACATTTTTTCCGTTTGCACAGGCGGGGTCCGCCGTGCGATTGGAATTTCTCGAGCGTGGAATATCCGTCTCTACTGTTCTCCCAGCGAGATGGTCGTTTCGCGGGACTATACCGCGTGTATAGCACCGCCAAGATTTTTATTCAGCGTTCTCTCGAGCGCGCGCGAGGGGCGTTCAGAATCCGGGACACGAATGGAAATTTTCCGCGATTCCGGCTTATCGCGGATGGAAAATCGAAGGAATACGAAAGATGCACCGGGACGTGGATGGAAGGAAGCTTAGCGAGTGTGCCGTGGATGTGGAAGATATATACAGGGTGTTCCGGAACTGGATGCGTTCCCTCAAACGGGGGGTTGGGGGTGAAATTCTGAGTCGATTGATATAAGCATGTGTGGGTCTCAGATCAACCCGAGAATTATTGTTGATTTTTGAAGGCGGGCCAATCAGGTGCGCCCGATGAGCCAGCGTACTCCGGCGAGTGATACGCTCAAGTGGTGCCTGGCGGGAGGGCCGCACCTACGCCGGCTCATCGGGCGCACTTGATTGGCCCGCCTTTAAAAATTAATAATAATTCTCGGGTTGATCTGAGACCCACACATGCTTATATCAATCGACTCAGAATTTCACCCCCAACCCCCCATTCCAGGAAACACATTCAGTTCTGGGACACCCTGTATAGGTATATATATGAAAGAGTGCCCGCGCAGAAAAATCGGTAAAGCGGTAATGCTAGATTGCACGAATGTGGGATAAAACAGGGAGGGGGGTAGAGAGATAGATGAATAGATAAGAAAAGGGCGAGTGCGAGAGAGGAATCTTCTGATGCGATGCATTTGAGTTTTTTTCTCTGCGAATGGTAATATGAAATATACAGGGTGTTAGGAAGGTCGATGCGTAGCACTCGAGGTGATGATACGTCACCTCGTTAGGACCATATCTAACCTAGGTTACCGTAGTCCAAAGTCTAAGGATTTCGAGTTGTCATGGTAAGTGTGATTTTTTTTTAATTTCCGAAAATTCGGTATTAACTCGTTTACCTCTTATGTTAATGCTATTTTTAAAAAATAGCATTAACATAAGAGGTATTTTTATTTTTGGACAAGTTTCTAATTAATCAACACGTCCCATTTAGTTGGTTGTGTGAGTACAGATGATTGTATTGGTGTTTGTCGATTGAATACACATTAAGCTAAGACGAAAATAAGTTTTTAGTTACCAATTATCGTCTGTTTGACCATTATGAACGAGTTAGTACCTAATTTTGGGAAATTTTCCAAAAGCCATACTTACCGTGATAACTCGAAATCCTTAGACTTTAGACTAAGGTGACCTAGGTTAGATATGTTCCTAACGAGGTGACCTATCACCCCCTTAAGGCTTTGCATCGACCTTCGTACCACCCTGCATTTACACGGTGTCCTCTAATGAATGGATGATCCTGCAACTTTCCTGCACTTTTTACTATAGTATTTGTTACAGAAAAAGTATTTTTTATAATAATTTCCAAGGAATCTTAGGTTCACATAGACGGTAATTTCATTATTTAAAAGTCCGGATAATTAAAAAATGATCGATCATACAGTTTTTGAGTTATCATGTACAAGGTTCACGAAAAGTGGCTGCCAGAAGAACGCGGTTTAACGGATTACGTGGGCTTCGAAGCCAAAAAAAAACATATTTCCTCTATTTAAAAAAATATATAATAGGTAAATAAATTTATAAAAAATGTTAAGCACATAGGAGAGCAACATTTAAAGGATATTTAAAAAATGTCACCCAAAAATTCGGGAAATTCAGCCGCTGCATTCTGGTTTTTGAAGACCCCCTAAAAAAAGTGTCCTCGTGATGGTCAGGATAATTCATGATAGCTTTTTCTGAAATTAAAAAAATCATTTTTTTTTTCTATTAGCAGATAAGTATAGCTTGTGATTGAACGAAAGATTGTAAAAAATGGAAATTTGAATTTTTGAAATTTGAAATCAAAACTGTTCAATCACTAGTCAATGCTATTTTGAAGAAGGGTGAAAAGATTCAGTAAGATCGGTGCATTAGTTTTTGAGAAATCGTGTCCACCGACTTCAAAAATAATGTTTTGAGAAAAATGCGATATACCTGCGTCGCTCCCGGCCGGTCTTTCCCAACAGCGGGAAATCCCAAAGGCTCTCTCTCCTAGACTATTACGCCAATTAACTTAATACTTTGGAAGAATATTCTAGACATATCGTACTATTAGATAATAAAATTTGAAAAAATGGATTTTTGAAATTTTTAAACCCACGTAACCCCTTCAATTTCGAGACTCCGAAATCTTGTGTCTAAATGACCTACCGATTAGTTTGCAATTCCAGGGCCATAAAGTAGTCCCTCAGCTTCCTCGTGGCGTTCATTTTCGACCATGAGCTCTTCTTTACATCATAAAGGAATCTCCCCCCTTAAATGGACAACCCTGGAAGATTAACATTTCGTTTGAAATTTTTTAGTTTTACGCAACGGTATTATTGATCGCGGTGGCGATGTATTGCCAAGTTATGTCCGGAGCGGCCCAGCCAAGACCCCTCAGCCCGAACGACGTTAGTACAAAATGTACCAACTGCTCGCGCGAGCCAACCAGTCTTTAACGAACGAAGAATGTAAAGCAGGCGCATACGATAGTGTAAGTATTAAGGCGAGAAATCCCTTTATGAGCGTGAAAAATAGGTATTTTTCGGGAATTTTTTCAGAGGGGATAAAATAATCTGATCATTTTCAAATTTGGACATGCGTTTATTAACTGTCAAGTTAAAAAAAATTTTTTTTTTTTTTGGGATCACCAACATAATGGCGGCGTTATTAAGGGTCTTCGTACGTCTGTTTTCCGCGGCATCGAAAAGTGCTGCAGTTGTCACTCTTTTTCTGTTGATATGTAAAAGATTTAATAAGCGTCATTCGTTTACTGACATATTAAGGAGAAGGATGTACCTAAAAAATGATGCTAAAGTGCAAAATTGAAAATTTGGGAGCTTTTTTATTGCAAAGTTCGAATTTTCGACCATTTTTTCGACATATTTGACCCCAAAAAATTTATTTATTTACACGCTACCTTTCAAACTTTGTGTATATTCTTCCGATAATATTACTGAGAGTAACCTTCCAAAATTTCATCCAAATCGGTCGATAACTTTTTGAGCTACAACACGAGCAGTTTTTGAAAAAGTAGTTTCGAGATAATCGTGTTTAAAGTTTCAACATGTAACTCGCTGTCTGACCGCATGTCCCCACGCTCTAGACTATATGCGATAACTCCGCAATTATTCAATATTTCGAGTTTTCCTTTGGTCAGTATATTGTGTGGGTTCCATACTTTCGAAATATTTATTTAAAAAAAAACGATTTTTTGAAAATTCTAAAGGGATTTCTCGCCTTAAGGTAGCCTTATCGCTTCACACTAGTCATACCACTGATCGTACTCGAGACTTGTAGAATTTATATTTTTAACATAACAAAAAAAATTTGTAACAACTAAATTTTCCTTGTGTAACCTGTTTAATGAATGTTCACATTTAATTCGAAAAGTGAACAAATAGTTATGTCAACGATTCACGTAGTATTTCTAGGATTGATATTTTGCAATATTGGTTATATCTCCGTCTCTTTTGACTCAACCAGGCGAGTTTAACCTCAATGCTTTTCAACGTCGATCTGTCAAAACAATGTCAGGTGCGGGAAACATAAAGCATTGTATTCGGGCCACGACTGGTAAAAAGCGTGGAAAATTTGTGTCGGCGAAATATGTCGGTTAAAAATGAAATATGTGTGGAAATTCGAATGAGTGAGATGACGTTAAGACGGAATGACACCTCATCGCGGTCGGTATGGTAGAACAATTATAGATATCCAAAAATCTCTGAAACGGCTCTTCAGATCCCGTCGAAACTTTGCCAAACGACGTCAAATAGATAGACGAACAGCTGTCTGCCCCTCAAATTTTCTGAATTTGAGGAAAAAAAGTAGATTGACTTATCATAAACCAATAAGAAAATAAGAAAATTTGAGGGGCAGACCCCAGTCGTTTTTCAAATCGTATTTCGGTAAATATACATTTTTTTTCCTTCGTAGAAACGTTTTTTGTAGTCAATGATCCTTATTTTATTACCCAAAGTCTATTTTTCAAGAAAAACAAAAATTGAGTGCCTAAACATTCGTTAAAAACGGGAGATGCTTTGAAAAATACGTACTTGCATGCAAACGATCATTTTTTTTTCCAAAATATAAAAAAACAACCCTTTGAGGTTTCTAAAGAGGAAGGTTCGTAGATGCGAAAAAAGACAGTGTCGACCGCCTTTCCAAAAAGTATATTTATTCGGAGGTTTGAATTTGAGCATTTTCGGGATAGCAAAAAATGGAAAAAATCGACTCCTCCGGCAGATTAATTGTTGAAAACGTATATTTTCCGCATTTTTATTTCACTTATGCGGCCGATTTATATTCAAACACACTGCGGCCCAATAGATTACCCACTTTTGCGATGCAGTAGGTTGAAAAAAAATTGGGGTCAGAACGACCCCAGACGATGGGCAGACGAAGGGTTAAAAAAAATGGGGTCAGAATGACCCCAGTGTGCAGACGAAGGGTTAAAAAGCACACGGCCAGAGATTGTCACCCGTTCTATAGAACGGAGAGGATTGGCTGCTATGAGGAAGCTCCTCGAGGTTGAAAGTCTCCAAAATCCCCTTCCCCATATATCACAGGGATGATATTATTCGCGAGCTATCGGCGGAAAATGTGAAAAATTCCCATTAAAGAATTCCAATATATAGAAAGCGCGTGAGGCGGGCTCCAGCTCGCGGCGCGATATTCAAGATATAAAAAATAATATTATTTTCGGCCGGGGCGCGCGCCTCGAGTCATAAGAATTCAATTTAGCAAGTGACGTAATTCCTTCGTGCATATTCGTTCTCGCCGTGAGGGGACGTCGCGCGGCGTACCTACAAGGAGGCGTGAAACTCGCGGTGAAAATACGAATATCTTCGATAGGCGAGAGAATTAATGGTAAGTCCAGCAGGCCGATGGGAAAATCTTTATTGCTTCGCTTTCGCGTCGGGAAACGGCGCTAATTCTCGCCGTAATCTCGACACGATTTGGCTCGGAACGATGGAAATATCGTATCGGCTAGAGACCGATGAACAATCGAGAAAAGGTGCAAAGAGAAGAAATGAAGAAAAAAAACCGTATTCCCAAAAGACGAGATTGCGATGGAGAGAAAAATCGAGAGAATTTCGAAAACGAAATCCGCGCTTGGATCATCTCTTATCGAGCGCAGCCACGATGAGAACGTCCAATTTTTACTCATGGTTGAGTGATGAATAATTCAATATTCAAGACGGATAATCCCTATGCGAAAAAAAAGGTCGAACAAATCGTCCAGCAAAGCGGATTTTGCTTATGCTCACGAAAAAAGAGAGAGCGAGAGAGAGAGAGAGAGAGAGAGAGAGAGAGAGAGAGAGAGAGAGAGAGAGAGTTTATAAGTTATACATTTTTCAAGCCTATATGCCAATCCTTTTTTTCACTCGATTCGTCAAAATTTCTCCCTGTACTGGGTAACTACGAGACAAGATCAGGGAAAGGAGTTTTATTTTTCCTCAATTTTTTTTCGTTTTTACCCGATCAATCCTTCTTATAAATAACATCATTGAGGAGTTATGCCTAGTCGTGGGGCCCCGATGAAATTCCGAACTTTAAATGCTCCGACGGTTTGAAATTCCTAATTTTAATGTTCCGAAATTCAAGATGAGGCCGGGTTGAAATTCCGAACTTTGAATGATCAGAACGCTCAAAACTTCAATAGATTAAACCCCAAACACTCAAAACTTTGAAAGAACTTTACACGAAAGACCAAAACTATGAAAATCTAAACACCGTCAAAATAATTTGGCTGTGGAAGTTTTAAAAGTTTCAAAATTTTCATTAAATCGACGAATTATTTCAAGAATTTTATCAAATTAAGAAGTGATTTTACGTCAATTTTGAAATTTTTCTAGACAATGCTATTACGTTCTACATTTTTTACAGTCAACTGTGTCGACTTTCGCTGGCATGAACTCCACGGGGCCGGGTTGAAATTTCGAATGTTGAATGCTCCGACGGTTTAACATTCCTAATTTTAATTTTCCGAAATTATAAGTAAAATCACTTCGTAATAAATAAAAAAATCTTGAAATAAATCCCTGATTTATTGAAAATTTTTAAACTTTTAAAACTTCCATAGCCGAATAATTTCGACGGCGTTCAGATTGTCGGAGTTTTGGTCTTTCGTGTAAAATTCGTTCGGAATTTTGATCTCTCGGGGTAGTATTCTTTCGGAGTTTTGAGCGTTCTGATAATTCAAAGTTTGGAAGTTCAACCCGGCCCCCTAGTCGTGAAGACCGAAAAATAACTTTTTTCAAAACCAATATATTTTGACAGTATATCATTTCATAAATGTTCCCTGAAAATTTCAAGGTGATCGGATCAAAATTGACAGATTTATAGGCTGTTATGTTGACGCCCGTCGGAACGCTCGGAGCGACGTTCGATACTTTGAGCGCTTTTTTTTCTCGAAAGTACGTGTCAAAGTCGGTGAGCGAAATATCGCAAAAACTACTGCATCGATATTTCTGAATTTTTTATGGCTCTTTCTAGATGTAAAAATATAGTATTTGATCGAAGGATTTTTTTTTCTCGATGTATACTTTCGATTTGATGACCGAATAATGCCCATTTTTTCCCAAAAAGTACCATTTTTTTAAATCTTATATTTCGGAAATTCCTTCCATAGATATTGCTCATAGGGTAAACTAATACATTCACAAAATCTGTTTGTTTTTTTATATATTAGATATCCTGTTTATAAAAGGCATTGCTCACCGCAAAAGACTCGAAGTAAGACGTGTCGAGGGGTGGTTTCGCAATTGCACCCTCAAGCATTCCACCGATGTGAATGAAACAAAAACCAAAATTCTTCTAATGTAAAGCGATGAAAAATCCACTATCAAAGTATGGAAAAACATTCAAATAAAGGATGATACGCCTTTCTTCGCGGGGTGGTTTCCTCCCTTGAAACTGTCGCTCCGCCGATAAAAGAAATACGCGTCCAACAGTTTTCAATGCTTCATCACGTTCCAACAAAATCGAGAGCAAACACTTGATGTTCTTTGTTAGTCGCGAGTAAGCCCTGATACTTTTTTGCATTAGAAACACGTGTTTAAATACGTAATGTTCGGGAGGCAAATTACTCGGCAGTGTCCTCACTGCTTAGCCCACTCGAACTCATTCATTTTGGAAAGTGCGCCAATTACTTGACGCTCTGAATAATATATGATAATACCGTTTGTATATATATTATATGTATATATATACACAGAAACACGTATATATATGTCGCTATACTGGTCATTACGAACCGTCGTACTCTTTAATTATGTGGTCGCTCTACCGAGTGGCCATAGAGAGGATAATCTATACTCGAGTTATGAGGGGGGAGGGGGTTTTTCGGATGTGTGTGTGTGTGTGTGTGTGTGTGTGTGTGTGTGTGTGTGTGTGTGTGTGTGTGTGTGTGTGTGTGTGTGTGTGTGTGTGTGTGTGTGTGTGTGTGTGTGTGTGTGTGTCATGAAGAGAGAGAAAGAGGGAGAGAGAGAGAGAGAGAGAATGGGATGGACAGGGAGAGAATGAGAGAAAAGCCCACCGGTGGGAATCGAAGCCATTAACCGTGGTCTTCCACCGGTAACGCGTCGTACAAGGTACTCCTTGCGGTTTATCCACCGCTAAATAATTCGAAACTAACGCAAGAACCTCTCCCAAGAGCCGCAAAAGCTTCTACAATCTAGCTCGAAGATCGTGAAGCATGATGGCGAATTTTACGTGCGATCCCCAGCCTTTTTACCTTCCACGTGCATTCAGAATATACGTGACGTTCTTACCAAAGGATGAGCGCGGATATACAACCTATATATATGTGTGTGTGTGTGTGTGTGTGTGTATATATTTATATATATATTCTCGATCCCTGAGTATATTTTTCAACTCGTTCATTTATTCATTTAGGTTCCTACCTAATACTCGAAGAAAGTCTTATGGAGAGAACCACCCTTAAAAATAGCTTCCTGACGAAATGATTTCTATATAGACTTTCTGGTCTATTTCTATATATAGATATCCGAATCAACCCCATCTATGTTCCACGATCTTTTTTAGTTTTTGAGAAAAAAAAACATTTTTTTCATTTTTCTTTGAGTTTTCCTGTCGCATAGATTATTTTTTTCTCTATTGTATGTGTACTTTCCTCGTCGAAGTTTTTTGAAGCAATTGGAAGTCATTCAGACTTCTATAAGTTTTTTTTACCCCCTGAACTTTCGTGACTCATCCTTTCAAACGTAATTTGCAAACTTTTAAGCAAAATCCAAGGCATTTACGTTAGTGTTCAGTTGGTTATTTATTTATCACTTACCAGGTTACACCGAGCTGGTGGTCGGAAAAAGGAGTCTTGTTGAATTTTCTGGGAAAACGTGTGCAGGTTTACAATTTTTGTTTTACGTATGCGAGTTTGTTGTTCGTATCGGTTACAATTTATGTATTGAAAAATATTTATCAATGTGGTAGATACAATGTTTTGTGCAGACCGTTGTTCAAAAAACGTCCTTCGCGGTGACCACTGCTGGTCGGTAACAAATGACCCGTAACAAAAAAAATTAGACGCGTTTAGTCTTTGCATGAAATTATTCAGTGCTTGGACGAAGGATTTAATAAAATATTTATTTTTGAAAAAATGGCCGCAGTCCATAGTGAAAGTATCGATTTTCGGCAAAAAAAACGCCGTGCTTTCGTTGAAATAAAAATATGGATCGAAAAAAAAAATTCTTTGTTGAAGCACTGATTTTGATATGTTAAACAAGCTTGTAATATTTCAATTCGCTCGGTGCAGTGATTTTTTAGATATCATCGTCACCGATCGTGAAGAAGAAATTTTGAGAAAAACGCGTTTATAATTCGCCGGCTTATTTATACAGGGTGTCCCTAGTATCTCTGCCACCCGAAATAACTCGGTAATTATCGACGTGACAAACAAATGTTCCAGATAAAAGTTGTACGGTGTGAAGGGCGGCATCAAATGCAATCAATTTTTTTCATTTCGGTGGAGGCGCTGACGCACAGTTGAAAGTCACCTCCACTTTTTTTAATGGGATGGTACATTTCTTTCAAACATCTTATGGAGCACCTCAAGCCGCATAAAAAATATTAGGGGGTCAAAGTCGTTCAAGGTCATTCAAGGTCGGTATCAAATATGCAAATCTAAATATCTCGGATCAGTACCAAATATTTAGTAGTAATCCGAGATATTTAGATTTGTATTTCATTTTAATAGGTGACCTTGAATGACCTTGAACAACTTTGAACCCCAAATGTTTTTTATGCGGCTTGAGCTGCTCCACAAGATGGTTGAAAAAAAA
This sequence comes from Ophion ellenae, assembly GCA_963210295.1. Classification (NCBI taxonomy): domain Eukaryota; kingdom Metazoa; phylum Arthropoda; class Insecta; order Hymenoptera; family Ichneumonidae; genus Ophion; species Ophion ellenae. The sequence goes on along the minus strand of OY723390.1, from coordinate 43,134,785 downwards.
TGTACCATTCCATTTTGAAAAGTGGCGGTGACCTTCACTGTGCGTCAGCGCCTGCAGCGAATTAAAAAAAATTGGTCGTATTTGATAGCGTCCTTCATACCGTACAACTTTTGTCTGGAACATTTTTTTGTGACGTCGATAATTATCGAGTTATTTCGGGTGGCAGACATAAGAGGGACACCCTGTATATACAGTGGGTAAAAAACGTATTTGTACATTTCACACGAAACTGTTGTTAATTTGGCTTTATTTTTTTGTTCGTGTTTTCCATAGATTTTTGTAAACGGACACCATGTATATTAAGGATAAGCAATCGAACACAGAAACTTAATAAAGCATTTTATTTTTCACGAAGGATGATTTGAAAAAAACGACGTGTACAAATACTTTTCTTACCCACTCTATATAGTCTTATTTATTTTATTTATGGTTCGCAAAACCCACCTATATGCGCCCATAAGGCCCTCAATTTTAAACGCTCAACCTAAAATTTTTAGAAAATATTTTCGAAACGTTATGTTTTGAGAATCCGTTAAGAACCAAAAATAGATATTTTGATAAATTCCAACTAGTAAATTTGATAAACTAGTAATTTTTATAAATTTCAACTAGTAAATTTAACAAGCTAGTAATTTTTATCAATTTCAACTAGTAAATCAAAATCGATATTTTGATAAATTTCAACCCTTAACAGTGCAGTTCATAATGACAACACAAGTAAAAAAATTGCGAGAAAAGTACATGCACAACATTGAAAAATCAAAAAATGCCTTTTTCCAAAAACTAAAAAAAATCGTAGACCATAAATGAGGCTGATTCGGATAGATATCGATATGAGGCATCTAGACGTTCCTTTCGGACGTCAATTCTCGGACCACCCTGTAGAATCGGCTGCCTCAATAGGGCGGTCGACATATATAGGTATGTGTGTGTGTGTGTGTGTGTGTGTGTGTGTGTGTGTGTGTGTGTGTGTGTGTGTGTGTGTGTGTGTGTGTGTGTGTGTGTGTGTGTGTGTGTGTGTGTGTGTGTGTGTGTGTGTGTGTGTGTGTGTGTGTGTGTGTGTGTGTGTGTGTGTGTATATATATATATAAAATGATCCTCGAAAACGTTCGAGGATTTCATGCTCCACGAATAATATGTTAAATCATATGCGATTCGCGAACAACTTTTGGAATAAATAATCCTAACACTACATTTCAAAGTAGTTTCGCGTGAAGTTATTAATTTTCACCAAATCCTACGAGTATTTTTGTTTTTTTACTGTTTCGTAAATTATCTTCAAATCCTGTAACTACAGAATTTTACGATATTTATTTTTATATTTAGAATTTACGATTTAAAAATGATGTAGCTACAGAATGTTCAGATTATTTATGCAATATTAAAAAACAAAAATACTCGTAGTATTTGGTAAAAAATAATAATTTCACGCCAAAATACTTGAAAATGTATTTCTGGAATTATTTATTCTCAAATTTATTGGCGAATCCTGGAACATTTTCGACATTAACATTCTTTTCAATAACGTTCTCGGATAGGGACACAATCAGATCCCTCTATTCGAGCGCGTGTCACAGGACCAACTTCCTGTGACAGCCGAACATTCGGAAGTTGCAGCTGTGACGTCAGCAGACTAGCACTTCCTATAGCGCGCCCGTGTCTGATTTAGCTCATTTGTTCCACTGATAAAATTCCGATCTATCAATTTTAAATCGTATGTTTGATAATTTATTCTGCATGACGGGGGACTCGAATAAAGTTTTTCGTGAGTGTTCCGTATTCGGAATTTTCCAGACTTCATTCTCCTGTACGCAGAATGGAATTTTCATTTTTTTTCCAGAATACGCTATTTTCTCTGGCAAATACTGTTCATGACAAAAAAACGATATATTTTTTTTCAAAGGGAGCTTGAAAAACCATCACAAAGCATATTTTTTTAAGTCGCAAAATCACCGCGCAAGACCCTTGAAAAACCCATGCCCACCTTATAAAAGTCGCCCTTGTAAAGGGCTGCACGAAGCGCTCCCGACACGCGGGTACGTGTGTCCCTTCGCTGTGCGCGTATTTAGCGTGTGGGTAAATTGAGAAAGCACAACCCACGCTTCGACGATCCCCCGCGACGTTAATCGACCGAAGTGAAAATTTGGGTCAGCAGCCGACGCCGTCGGTCTCGCCGAGGCGACGTTCCGACCCAGAAACGTACTTAGCAGCCAAGTTTGCCCACCAACTATTCCTGTATTCGTGGGAATGGGAAGCTCGCAGGTCGAAACAACAAAGCAAATTGCGATAGAGACGAAACGTCATTAGCATCTGAGCTGAGACGGAAGAAAATCGACGGAAGAAAAAGATTCGATGATTGATCGATCGCGATTTTTGGCTATTGAGTTTATCGCAAAGCTCTTTTTTTTCCTAACTTTAGGTATGGTTTTTAATGTCAATTAAGGCGGGATATACATTTACAGCGATCAAAGAATCGATTTTTTAAATTTTTTCTTTAAACGATAGAAATATATATGTCGAATATTTTCCCAAAGTTTCAAAGCGAAATTCGAAAAACTTCAAACGTTGCAGCCCGTCAACGCTGTGCCTCACCGCCTCGGATTCGGAGCGGGCGTGAACGTCAAACGCGTTTTTCTCAAAACTGCATTATAGAAATTGGCGTGCAGGATTACTCAAAAACTATTAAGCCGATTGAGTTGAAACTTGATAGAACTATTGATAATGTTGGCACCTTCTACTTGACGTGAATTGTTTTTGAGAAATTGGAAAAAAAAACTACTCTTTCTAATCCACATTTTACAGAAATGTTGCGTGAAATGTTGATTTTTTGTTGTAAATGCGTGCCATTTTCTTAAATTTGCATTTTCTTCATTTTAATTACCGTCACATAGAAGCTATACATGTTCTAACTGAAAAAAATTATGAACTTTTTTGCAAATCAAAGTCTACGGGAAGTTAGACTGCACGCCGATTCGCAACTCCCGCGGCGACCTTGTTGTAACACTCTGCCACAGCTCCGTCATTTTGATGATGAATTAATTATAAAAAATTGTTTTGTATACTTAACGATACGATTGAAGTATACCCAAAGTATGATAATTGTAGAATAATTATTTCTTAGTTTAAAAAATTCCACAATATTCCTTATTTTTTTACTTTCTAAATGTAGATCCCGCCTTAAGGGGAGATATACACCTAGGAGCCGGAAAAAAGGTCATTTTTGTGAATTTTTTCAATGAAAACTATTTGAAATTCCGGATCGGGGTTTTAATTATCTAAAAGTATATACATTCAAAAATATGGTTAATTTGCGTTATTTAAAAATATCAAAAATATACAAGGATATTGTATGATCCTTGGAGCGTCGTAAAAAAATCTGCGTATACGGTACCCACTGGCGTTTCTTCAAAAATCATCTGAAAAAAAAACCAAAAAGATTATTAAATTGGATACTATAATCTACTACTTGCCATAGCCGATTTTGAAAATATCGATTTATGACAAAATGGCGGACGTTTGAACATAAATAGTGATTTTTGGGCCAAAAATTAGTTATTATTTGCCTATAAAACAAAAACTAAGTAACGAAAAAAAAATCCTATGACAAGTACTAGATAATGGTGTATAGAATAACCACAAAAAACCTCAACGCAATCGGTTCATTGGTTTTCGAGAAATTTTGGGTACCGATTTGAAAAACATGGTTTTGAGAAAAACGCGTTTGAAAATTTGGGAATGAATAAATCATGAAATTTGTCAACTTACATGGAATCATCGATACCAGGCCCATGGTGTAGGTCTTCTACGGTCGACGGAATGTTCATAGCTCCTAAATCCTCGACCTTGACCATCTAGGTGTATATCTCTTCTTAAGCAACTAGCGAAGCCCTCTATTGTTGCAGCATCAGCTCAAATCCCCGAGCGGAAAACTGATAGGGCATCCCTAATAAAAATAAGGGCCTTTCAGGGCTTTCCTAGTACTTTCCCTAGTAGGGATTTCCACAATGGGCCCAGACTTGGCCATTATGGGGATAAACCTGTAGGGATTTCCACAAAAGGACCCGACTTGGCCATTATAGGGATAAACCTGTAGGGATTTCTACAATAGGCCCAGACTTGGCCAGTATAGGGATAAACAAGTAGGGATCTCCACAATAGGCCCAGATCTGACTATTATAGCGATAAACCAGTATAAATAGCTTAGGCTACATGGTTGATGGTATTTCAATTATTCAAATCGATTATATACATCGATCGAATAATATTATCGAACGCAAATTGGAAAAAAAGCGTAAGGGCATTAGCAAATAAAAAATCAACGATGAACACAAATATGCTGACAAACATCAGACAGTATTTATTTATCAAATTAAAGAAACCTTTTACATAGATACAAACAATTACTCATGGTTTCACTCATACATGGAGTAATGCTAGCGCATAAGTGTGAACAGTCCCAACCGGTTTTCTCGACATTTTTATAGCAACTAATTTCCGCTCAATACTCATCATATGGAAAATTATTTCTTCTGAAGACTTCGCTGATATTTCCCATTCATAAACTTTATCTGACTGTGTAGGATAAGTAAATAAATTGGTCTTTCTTTTCCAGATCTTTCCCTCAATGGAAATAGATTCTAGTGATTCAGTAGACCCACATATTTTTTTTATTTCTACTACACATCCATTCTTTAGAATGGATTATTTTTTGTATTAATTTTGTCATGGCAGTTTGTCATAAAGGCTCACATGCAAATAAGCAATCACATTTCTACGCGCGCACACATATATACACATGTACTCACGCCCACGCCTATTCACATGAACAATTACATAAAAACAAATACAGATATACCCTGACGCATTTAACATCCACGTATATCCACTGATACGGATATTTTATCGCGCTGAAATGGTTTTGATGAGGCGCCGTTGAGGCATTTTCAGGGCGCTAAAATGATTTTGATCAGGCGCCTTTGAGGCAACTTATAAGGCCTCGGTCGTTGCGACTTTAATGGCCCTTGTTGACAAAGTGTGACCGGCCGTTAACGGCCCTCATGTGGCTTCCAGATTAGGGCCCGAATAAAGTTAGGGGAATATTATTGGGACCCGATCACAGCCCCAACTCAATTTCCGCACGGGTCATTCCTGAATTTTCCCATTTATTTTTGTTCTCATACTTCGTGACTTATTTCGATTTTGGCAAGTCACAATGAGCCCTCAGATAGATACGTGACGCGAACGCCTCAATGATCTTTCTTTTTCTCACGTCTCCTCAACAGTACTGCCTGCCGGAAATAAAACCTGCGGTGTGAAGGTATATATCGTTTCTTCACGTTTCGCAGGACATTTCTTCCCCAGGGGATATGGTCTCTGGTTCGTGGTATTTCTTTTTTTCTCATCCTACAGCCACTGAAGTTTCCTCGTCGCAGGCACCGCCCGTGCTCCCTTAGATCGGGGAGCCCACGAATGGCACCCTCTCGCGACCAACCCCATGGCACACCCCATTTTATGCATCTCTTATTTTCAAGCTATATAGACATTGGCCTCCCTCTCCCTCTATCTCTATTTGATTCCAGGCATCCACTCATGTTTGAGTAATGTGAGAGGATTACGCAGCCTGGGCTGAAAAGTCTTGAGGCCCGTGTTTTCGTTGCTCTCGCACCAAGTCGTCGAGACATTTCGAGACGGAAAAAGCGATAAAAAATGAGCGGGAAAGAGAGAGAGAGGAGAGCCGCGATAAAGTTCCTGGATTGGTTAAGGCTGTGGAGATTGAAGCTGGAGTTCATCTTACGTTTTCCTCATCGTCAGTTCTACCCCATCGACTGCCCTTATACATCTCATTCCCACCAGAACAGCGCAATATCCCTCGCCCTCGTATCCTCCGCCATCCAGAAAGCCATCTACAGAAACTAAAAGTTTCAAGTTCGTAAAAACGAATGGCAAGCTGCGAATTGAGTGCAGCTGAGAAAGTGAATGTCGAAGGGTGTGAATGCCGACAGTATCGAAGTGTCATCATTAAGGAGAACTGAAAAAACTACAATGGTGTCTCGACATTCCTCATAGATGTATAGACTAACAATCCCCGAGGATGTGCAGATGAAGGGGTGGCACAGCTTTGGAAGCATCCCAGATGAAGAGCGTAGCCCTACGGGGTGTTTTGTTCATTATCATCCCTTACCACATCGAGCTTTTATCCCACTGGCCCTCTGCCAAGCCCCCCTCGCAGGTTGTGACATCGAATGGCTTTTCTTTTCTCCTCGCAAGCTTGCAGTTCTCGACTCAGGCGTAGGGGAAGGGGGCCCAAAGCGAGCACCCGGCCTAAAGCGGGCATCCTCCGTAAGTTGCGCCAATGTCAATACTAAAATGTGACTATTGTTTTATGCACATTTCACCTTGTTTTATTCACATTTGCTTAAATGTATTACAATCATTTGTTGGTCTGGTTTGATGAAAACGTCAAGTGGCGCAAAAGGGCAAAGCGGACAGGGCAAAGCGAGCACGTGCCCGCTATGCCCAGTATAAAAGATGGCTATGTGAAATGGAGTTCATACTTTATTTAAATAATTTCCCTATTCATTTATCTTCGTTGTAGGAAATCGAGCACGTGCCCGCTATGCTCTAATGACAGATGACTATGTGAAATTGAGATGATAATGGAAGATAGAAGATGACTGTATGACTTTATTTTTATCATTTTCCCATTTACTTATCCATGTAGGAACTGACCAAAACGCTGTTATTTATTGCAACGATGTTTTTTTACATGTTCGGAAGTGGTATTGTTACCTTCTTGTAACGATATCCACTATTATTTTCGGATAATAAATGAATATAAAAGAATCACACAACAAGCTTCTTGGGATGAGAGCCTAAAGAAGGATTTGAAAACTATGGAAAAGCCAAAAAGGTAAAAAAACAAACCTTCAAGAAAAAGTACGTCTGCATTACATGCAACGAACCATGTATAGATCCTCCCACCGAAGACTGGATTCAATGCAATGACTGTCCAATGTGGGCTCATGATGCATGCACTGCTTACCCTGATGTTGGATCATTTTACTGTGACAATTGCCAAAAAAAATAAAGTTTACTGACTGCTAAGAAGACACGTTAAGTTTTTGTTCTTTTATGATGATGATAATAATGATTTGCCTACAATGACATATGTGGGTACATTCATAAATCCCCCCCCCCCCCCCCTATAATTCCCTATTTTCTTCTTATGTATGCCTAATCTCCGGAAAAAATACAGGGTACTCGCTTTACCCTCTACATGTCCGCTTTGCCCAGAAGCCGTGCCCGCTTTAGGCTACCCCCCTGGGCAAAGCGGGCATTTCTTAAAGTCATTTCAATCGCTTTCATTATTTGTATTTTGGAGATTTACTGGAAATGTGTGCATATAATATTAAACTACGACAGATTTAGCACCCGATAGCAAAAAAAAATTGAATATGACCTTTAATAGCTGTTTTTTCTAAATTTCCTCTAGAGTGCGCACTTTGGCACTCCCCTATATACGCCCGTGAAGGGAGCAAACTTCGTCGAAATGGAAAAAGGCCCTTGCCTCGAGGAAGGTGCATTAAGGGTGATCGCGGGCCGCCGAAACGATGGATTATTTTGAATTTAATCGCGATATTTTTCATCCCTCGTTTGAACGATCAGTGCGAGGAAGGCTGTTCTCGTAAGGGGGTGGAGGGCACAGAGGAGGGGGAGGGGAGGGGGGAGACCAGGGACGTGTGAGACGAGAGAGAGAGAAAGAGAGAGAAAGGTTCGCTTCTGTTGGACAAGACCCAAAGACTTTCGAGTGTGTAACGGGAGATTGGGTGAGATTGAAGGATCTTTCGGCATGGAGCACAGACGACGCCGGAAAGGAGAATCGTGGATGGCTGGAGGGCCGGGAGGGCAAGCGGAGGTCGGCTTCTTTCATAGCTATGCCCTGCTCCTCCTTCCCGCGCGACCCGTCAAAGTGGCTTTTGTAGAGGAACGAAAGCGAATATCGAAGTTCGATAAAGGAAATAAAGCCTCGAGGACCTTTCACCTACCGACGTAAGCAATCGGAAGTCCGAATGGAAAGCCGCTCGACGTCAACGGTTGTACTCCACCTTGATACGGACGGAGAAATTTGAGGGAGAGCGCGGTAGACGCTCTTATGACTCTTACAAAATTTCAACTCTATATAGAACGATACTCATTCAGGAGGATCCGAGAGCACGGAAATTGGATATTTTTCAGCTAGCTTATTTCCGAGCATTCTAAAATTGAAAATAAGTCAATATTACTGAGATTAACACGGAGACTTTGTCCTTGGAGTGCCATATTTCAGGTGTTCACATTTTATTTTTTTTAAAGGAAACGAGTAAATGGCGGCCATTGCAGCTCCGCGAAAACAGGTCCTCAAATCGCGGGAGGTAAACGGCTGACATCAACTCTTTGTTGATCTGAAACACAAATTCAAAGCACATTATCAATCTGTGACCCTTTGGTCATGGAATGACGGATGGGTTTTTCGTTTAGTACAAATTTCGGAAAATGGCGGCAATTTAAAAAAAATCGAATTTTCGCCTTTTTTTTCGCATAAAAAGATAAATAATAAATGCAAAAATGTATCTATCGAAAAAACGATCCGTCATTCCGTGAAGACATATTTTCTGAGTATGCTCTCCAAATTTCAGGTCGATATGTTAATTACAGCGGTCGGGAGAATGTCAGCCATTTTTAAAAACGTGTTTTCGAGAAAAACGCGTTTAAAGTTTTGTAATGTGTTTACCCAAATGTGTTTATAATTACCGCTAATCGGCAATGCCTGGTCCATAGAGGCAGCCCTCCTCTTCTTCTAGCTGCTCATGTTGCGCTAACATCTCCCGCCGATTTCAAGGACAAAGTCTCCCTTAAGAACTGGTTGGATAAAATCTAATTCATCAACGTTATTTTTTTTAACGCGACAAATTAACCCTTTTCATCACCGTGTGACAGTTCTGTAACAAACCATCCAAGTCCCCACAACATCCCATATTGACATCCAGGGTAAAGCCACCAGGAGCACGCACTTTATAAGCTTCTATTTTTAGAAAAATCAATTCTGAAAATACACTTTGTACTTCTTATTTAGATTGAGCTTTGGTCATTTAGGAACATCCTTTTAAATATACACTGCTGCTCAAAAATTTGGATACACCAGTCGATATTTCTTGCCGCATTAAAAGTTGCATAGCTTCGTCAAAAAAAATATAACCGAATTTACCGAATGGCGTTTTCAAGGGAACAAATTCAGCTTTGTTTTGCTTTTTTCGAATATTCCTTATGATTTTTTTTCGATTCGGTACGCACTTTTGTACGTGACTGTTTCTCGGCTTTTTTTCGACCATCGAGAATTGGGCGCATGACTTATGGAAAGAAAACGTGTCATGTTTATCCACGATAAACTTGAACAGGGTAGCAAGGACTCCATTTTCGTTCGTTTTTAAGTTTCGTACGATTTTTTTTCTCCCAAAGTCATGTCATTTTTTGCTAAAAAAGATAAATTTTGGATAATGCGACGTAACTCAAGAACTACGGGGTTTAAGAGGAAATGTCAAAGATGTAAAAAGTCGCGTAAATTTATACTGGATCGCCTGGAATTTTTTCAAATATTTTCCTCCGAGATTTTTATTTTTACTATTTTCGCTCAAAAGTCTGGTGCGTAGGATGGCTTATCTCGAAAAGTACGGCGTTTATAACGAAATTTAAGGAGAAGAAACGTTTTTAATGGTCGATTTTGAATTCGCATGAATTTTGTCAGATTTTTTTTCTGACATTTCTTCGGCCGAACCTCGGAGAATCGTTGATTGGCCCATCTCCAAAACTATAGAGTTAGAGATGGAATATCGAAATGGGATAATGTTGCAGTGTTTCGTTTCAAATAAGTTGACATTTTTTCAGATTAGTTTCAATTTTTTTTCACAATGTATCAAAAGCACCTAGGCAACCTGAAAAAAGTGTAATTGTTAGAACTCGTCCTGTGCGCACTCTTAGGGTGCTGTGTTGCAAATAGTACGCAGTAAGAACCGTTCATAGACGCTAGGAGTGCGCATGAGAGCGGTGTAGTGGTAAGGAATAGTGGTAAGAGTGCGCACTCTTTGGGTACGTACTCTTACCAAATATGTGTGTTTTAGTCTACGGTCACTATAATTTTCGTAATCAAGCAAAACCGCGACATAACTTCTCAATAAAAACAAAATTTGTATCACAAGTTTCAAGTATAATAATGCTCGTTGGGTGCAAATTATAACAAATGACAAATTATAAATTATTATAAATTATATCAAATGTAAATTATAAACCTTGCAAAAATTTGTAATAAATTTGTTTAATTTAATTTTTAATATTATTTTTAATAATTCTTAAAAGTAATTCGTTTAAAATTGTTTAAAAAAATAGGATCAAACACATCGAAAATCTATTATTAATCATAAAATTAGAAATAAATACCTCAACGAAGCGAGTTGATGTCCAACACCTTGACATGACAACAGGTTAGGTGGTGTTGCCAACACAAAAAAATAAAACAATTAAGGTAGTTCTGTAGGTACACGTATGAGCCAAAAGTTTCGGTCGAAGAGTATAGTAACATTCAATGCCTATACGATGCTGTTGGTTGTAATTTTTTGACAGAGCTTGTACCCTCTATACGTCCCACCATGTGTCAAGCAAATGCGACTAAACGCGATGAGAATAGCCATAACCTCAACGATCGCGTTCAAAAATACCCATATTCAATTGAAATTATCTCATGAACTAAACGGAGAATCGAATTGAATTTTTGGGCATCAGTCCATGAAGGTCATATCTACACCATACTTAGATTTCAGCAAATTCCTAAGATTTCACCAAAACTACAGAACTAGCTTGAAAGCACTGCCTCTTTGGTAGCGCGCACTCTTGTCTGAAGTTCACTTATTGCGGGATTGCAAGATTCGAGTATGCGTAAACTTTGCGAAAATTGGAAAAAAATCAAAACGCCAAACGATGTGTGAATAATGTGGCGTGGCTTTGTACTACAAAATCAAAACAACTGCTTTGAACCATTCCGTACGTCGTAGAGGAATGTTACGACGCAATGTAACATCTCTGTCACATTGCATTTATTGCTTTATAACTAGCCCCCTGATTAAGTTTTTCGGTAAATATTCGGAAATGGGGCTCCTGCTAGAATCAGGCTAATTTTTGTACAAATGGTTTAATATGGTTAACAAACATCATCCTTATCATTATTGTAACGGCGCATGATGTTTCCGGAAAAAATAACCGGAAAAAAATTGGTGTGTTTAATGGGTGTGTAAAATCCGGCGTTTAATGGGTGCGTAGAACACTGGGGTGGGCGGAGGGCACCTCGGATGGGTACGTGGAATCGTGGGGTGCGTAGAACACTGGGGTGGGTTTTTTGGGCACCTTGGATGAGTGCGTGAAATCGTGGGGTGCGTAGAACACTAGGGTGGGGGGGGGGGCACTTTGGATGGGTGCGTGGAATCATGGGGTGCGTGGAATCGTGGGGTGCGTAGAACACTGGGGTGGGCACACCGGTGTCCAGAAACACCAGGTTTTACACCGGTGTGTAGAAACACCCGTGAAAAAAATCCACGTCCAAATTTTCAATAATTTTTTTGAAGAAAAAAATGTCGTGCGCCGTCATAATATAACTTCGTATCATCTGCTATGATCATTAAAAGAAAAAGAAAAAAAATTAGCCTGATTCTAGCAGGAGCCCCACTTCCGAATATTTACCGGTTTTTCAATCACTAAATAGTAGGAATATGTTTTTTTTATTTATTAAAACCTACCATGAAGTCAGCTATTTTTAAATTTGTACATTGTCGAGTTATGAAGGGTTAATGTAGTTAGCCAGAAACTTTCTTGATGCCTAAGGCTTTCCGAAATTGACATAGCGCCTCACCTCCTACGTTTTCGTCTTTATTTATACAGGGTGGCCTGAAAAGTGACGTCCGGAAAGAAAATCTAGATGCTTAGCTTGCGTTTTCGAGAAAATTTTTCCCAATTTTTCTTTTTTGTGTATGTACCTTCCTGGCGATTTTTTCGACTTGTGTCATCGTTAGGAAGTGTAGATTATGATTCAAAACATTTTTAAATAGCTTTTAGAGGATCAATCACTAAAGTTCGAATGTTAAAAAAAACACTCGTACTAGTCTAAATGACTCCCAATTTATTTTCAAAAATTCTAAAAGGAAAGTACATACACAAAAGAGAAAACAATAAAGGCCTATGCTACAGGAAAGCTCCGAACGAAATTAAAAAAATGTTTTTTTTTTTCTCGAAAACTAAAAAATAGCGTAGAACTGCGGTGATTCGGATGGGTATTGAAATGCGGCATCTGGTTTTTCTTTTGGACGCTATTTTTCGGGTCACTGTATATATAACCGTATGCTTATAATTCCGCTCCCCCTGTCCCGGTTTTCCCGTGTTTTACAATTACGGTAGTTTTATGAGTTGAAGCCCAGGGCGAACTTTCGCCAACTTGTGATTGCGCAAGTTTCTGGTTTACGAGTGGGTATACGGACTGCGGGTATAGGAGTCATCCGCGACGATTCTCTCCCTTTACGGCCGGTGGCCGCCTCATCGGTGTACGAGAACGCGCCTACGGAACATTAGCCCTGCTCCGGAAGACCTTCCGTTATGCTCTTTCGCTCCGAGATTCAACCCTTACGACGGCCTCGCTTTAGTCGTTCGCCCTTTAATCGAGTAAACAATCTCGCGATCGTTCAGATTCTGGAAAAGAGCGGAGTCTTTGCTTTCGGTGGAGGATGTTTTCGAGAGCAGCTCGCAATCAAATATTAGCGAGAGACGCAGAGCGAGAGGGGGAGACGGAGAGAGAGAGAGAGAGAGGGAGAGAGAGAGAGAGAGAGAGAGAGAGAGAGGGAGAGAGAGAACGCGATAAAAGAAGGGGAAAAGGAAGAAGAGGCAGAAAGAAGGAGAGTGAGGGAGCGGAAGGGAGTGAGAGGATCAAAGAGAAAAAGTGAAACAAACATACAGTGCAATGCTACAAAAAGTGTTAAAGAGACACATTAATTTACATAATAGAAATAAAAAACAGAACTAAACTAACATTGACAAGGTAAATAATATAAATGTATAAAGGAGTGAGAAGAAAAGAGAGAGGGAGGGGGAGGGCGGAAGGTTAAGGCGAAGAAGAGCGGAAGAGGAAAAGGGCGGGGGAGAGCGCGATAAAAGAAGAGGAAGAGGAGGCAGACAGAAGAAAGAGACAGGGAGCAAAAGGGTGAGGGAGAGGGAGCCAAAGAAATAAACGAAACCAACATACGGTTCAATGCTACAAAAAGTGTTCAAGTGACTTACATTAATTAACACACTAGAAAATAATAATAAAAATAAAAAACAGAAATAAACTAACATTGACAAGAGACATAATATGAATTTTAAATATGAAACAGAGAGAGATGGAGGAAAAACTGTAACGTGTAAATGATGTTTCCGCGTTGGGTGTCTGGCTCGTAAATGCAAAAGCGAACACCAGATGAGCTTCCAAGCAAAAACGGATTGTTAACGAACCTCTGTATGGCATAATGAGGTGTGACACGAGAATGTGCGCGGTGCAGGAAAAGCCTCTGGAGGACCGCTGCTTCAGACACCCCAGCGCAGACGTCTGATGGGCTTCGACGTGAACACACGCACAGGACGAAGAAAGGGGCTGCTGATGGTGAAGGAGATGGTTGAAGGTGCGTGTGCAACGTGGACGAAAAAAAATATATAGAAAATACCTCGGTGCGACAAGGGAGAGGAACGAATTGCGCATTCTTATCATTCACCTCTCGTCCGTAGCCGGGAGGACTTGGTGGCGGGGTCGTTGCAAAAAAACATCGCGCCGTCACGATCACGCTGGATACCATAACCTCCTGATGATGTCGCGAGGAAAACGTATCCGCGCGTGCGTTTGCATGACCGCGCGGACGGAAAGTACGCTTGAGGTGAAGTGGAAGCGACGTGTGTGCTGTTAGAGCTAACGTTCCGAGGCTTTGCGATAGTCGTACGCGCGATAATAGCGGAACATACCGGGCTGTTCTCCGTCCACCTACCTGCAATTACGCCCGGCACACGGGGCGACGAGGCGACCGAGTTTATTGCGCACACGCACGCACGCACACCTACACGCACGCACACCTGCACACAAACAGATGCACACCTACACGCACGCACACATACACACACGCCCCTACACGCACGCACACCCACACACACACACCTACACGCACGCACACCCACACACACATACACACACACACACACACACACACACACACACACACACACACACACACGCACGCACGCACGCACGCACGCACGCACGCACGCACTCGCACACCTACAGACACAGTCACACCCCTACACGCACGCACACCCATACACACACACCCCTACACCCACACACACACACCCCCCTATACGCACGCACACACACACACCTACACGTACGCACACCAACAGACACACACACACACACACACACACACACACACACACACACACCTACACACAGTCACACACACCAACACACACACACACACACACGCACCTACACGGATGCACACCTACAGACACACACACCCCTACACGCACGCACACCTGCAGACACCCACACACCTACAGACCCGCACACTCACCTACCGACACCCACACACCTGCAGACACGCACCCCTCTACACGCACGCACACCTACAGACACACGCCCCTACACGCACACACACCTACACGCACGCACACATACCCACACACACAAATCCCTACACGCACGCACGCACACGCACACCCACACACACATACGCGCACGCACTTAGAGGCACACACTCTCGCCCGCACACAAACACACACCTACACACACACACACGTTAGGATAATGAACTGTACCGACGATGGCGCAATTGACAATTACTTGAAATTCTTCGAGGGTTCCAAGGATCACGCGATTGGCAATTATTTAAGAAATTCGTCAACAGTTCGTTGCCCGAAGATTCGCTGCTTTTTTTTGTCTGGAGTCAATTTTGTTGGGGCGGCTGTGGAGGCTTTGAATTTTCATGAAACGATTTTTCGTATTGCATAATTGCGTAGCCTAGGATCTTAACTTCAGTTTGCAACAAATATTTGGTATACAGTGCAAAAATTGACCGAGTTGTGCCGAATTTCGCGAAGGGTCAGATCACCCGCTGCGAATTACCCTTCTTCTTGCGTTTTTTTTTTGGAAATTGTTTTGTGTAACGGTGTAAGTCGTATCTCGAAACCTCTTCGTCCGATTCACTTAAGGCGTTACCCCCACTTGTAGCGCAAAAAAAAGGCCTTTTTTATGAATTTTTTTAAAGAAAACTATAAAACTTTTTTAATCGATCAATATACTATCTTAAACAACACATCTTGAAGAACTTTCAGTAATTGTTTTATTAAAAAATATTACATTGTTTAGTGGCAAATGGCCGTCAATGAAATAATGTTTTTATATACACGGTTTGCGGTGACCAACATTGCGGCGAAGTGGATCATCTGAAAAAAAATGCGGATGGATTTAGTCAAATATAAGTATAAACTAGTCTTTAATCGAAGGATTTCAAAAAATATTCATTTTTCACAAAATGGCGGACAATCAAAGTTAATGGTTCGATTTTAACGAAAAAAACGGCCGTTTTTTGGCTATAAAACGGGCATTTTTTTTCGAAAAAAAAATCTAACGATTAAAGACTACATTTTTATGTATTAAATAAGCCTGCAAAATTTCAAGAAGATCGGTTCATTAGTGTTCGAGTAATCTTGGTCACCGACTTCAGAAATGCCATTTTGAGAAAAACGCGTTTAAAGTTTCTCTTTCAACGCTCTTTTAACGCGGTTTCTTCTCTTTCAACGCTTATATCTCAGTCAATTTTGTTCGGATCGACTTGAAATTTTCTGGACATATTCTCAGATACTTATACTTCAAAAAAATGCAATAAAAAAAATCGATTTTTTCAAAATCGCAAGTGGGGCTAACCCCTTAAGGAGTTTCGACCCCAAAATCGAAATTCTTGTAGACGTTTGAAACATCACCGAGAGATTAAATTCGGATGCATTGACTGTCCAAAAATGAAACCATTTCACCGCATAGTCTCGGAGATTTAGAAGGTTCAAGTCGAGTTTTGTTCGAGTATTATTAATGAACCAAGTGGAGAAACCGCTTAATTTTTTAATACAACATTCCTGACACTAATAGCAGTTTGTTCAGTTTTTCAATTTCAATCAAAGCATTAGTTTAACCCCTATAGCCATATAACTAGTGTTTACGAAGTGCCACGTGTATTGCCGAAGGGATGAAGATTCAAGTTGAAACTTCATGGCACGTGGCACTTCGTAAACACTAGTTATAGGGCTGTAGGGGTAAAAATAATGCTTCGATTTAAATTTGAAAAAACTGAACAAACTGCGATTAGTGTCAGGAATGTCGTGTTAAAAAATTAAGCGGTTTCTCCACTTGGTTCATTAATAATACTCGAACAAAACTCAACTTGAATCTTAAAAATCTCCGAAACTATGTGGTGAAACGGATTAAATTTTCGAACGTTAATGCATTCTAAATTAATCTCTCGGTGATATGAATTTCAATCGTCTACAAGCATTTCGATTTTGGTGTCGAAACTCCTTGAAATTCGGACAGAGCATAGTCCAAAACATTTTACATCGTATGATGGCAGGATGTTTTTTTTTATACGACTATCCACTTGTCAACAACAAATGACCAAAAATGTTTTTTCGATCGAGGATCAAACTTTCTACAGCTTGCCATTTTCGTATTTTTGAAAATTTCAAGAAAGTATCCGGTCAAATGTGAGTTTTGTCATTATACCAAAAGTACGTTTTTTGTGTTTCATTCCAGATCACCCTAGTTTCCAGAACTACCTACATCCATCGGCCATGCAGCAATGGCGGTACTTTCTTTGAACGATAATAACTCCATTGTTTATCAATATTTTCCAATGAAAAAAAAACTCAACCTCGGCAAGACAATGTATCAATTGTGTGTAAAATCCCGACCTCGTCCTCCCAATAGCCTCACTAGGAAAAAATATTAAACATCGACCAGTTCTTTGGGGCCCAAGCTTACGCCCTTCAAGCATACTGTCAAGGTCTGTAGCCAAGCTCGACGGGAGACCTCGTAATTTCGTCACTACCTTTCCGCTCCCGTCTGTCACCGATCAAAGGATTGTCATGTGTCTCGACCTCCATATTTTTCGTTCTTTTTCCATCTGAAGCCAACATCCGCTGAGCTCCAGAGTATCAGCTGGTCGCGACAGGTTATCTTTTTTTCTCTGTTTGTTCGTTTGTTTGGTAGGAACACACTGCTCAACGTATATTCGTCTATAGTGAGGGCCCCTGCGCGGGGACAGTGATGGAAACACCTTTACGCGCAGCGGTATTTCCGTCGGTCCGTGCGCGCCGCGTCGCTCTGATCGATTGCCTTTCGATAACATTGTACCTCTCGCGTTTCTCCTTTCACCGCGCTTGCCGCTGTACGTGCGTACTCGACTGGCGGTGAACAGCCACCCTTGTATTCCCGTTACGCGTCTCGAATTGTCGCCTTGACGCGTTTTGTACGCGCAAACGTCACAAACGTATCAGACAACTGCGAGGAAGGAGAAAGGCGAGAGAGAGAGAGAACTAGTAGGGCATTATACATACAGGGTGCCCCAGAAGTAACGTACGCCCTTCGAGTATCGGCTAGGAAAAAAAATTCTGAGACGAAAAGTCCTCAGTCATTTTTTCATCCGACGCATAGATAATTAATTATGAATTAAAATAAATAGCCATTCAGGTGCGCGCTACAGCGGAAAGGCAGCGTGGAGAGGAGGGATAGGGGAGTGCGTTGTAATTGCGTGCGCCTGAAAATGTATGCGAAGGAAAAATTCTGAAAGCATGTGTGCAAGTGCACACACACACACACACGCGCGTGTGCGCATGTACACTCACACTTGGAAACACACTTGCACACACACACACACACACACTTGCACACGCGCTTTCGGAATTTTCCCTCCGCACACATTTTTAGGCGCACGCAAGTACAACGCATTACACTATCCCTTCCCTCTACGCTGCCTTTCCGCTGTAGCGCGCACCTGATTGGCTATTTATTTTAATTCATAATTAATTATCTACGCGTTGGATCAAAAAATGACTGAGGACTTTTCGTCTCACAATTTTTTTTCCTTCTAGATGCTAGAAGGGCGTACGTTACTTCTGAGACACCCTGTATATAGTATAAAATCGACGAGGCGCGTCGTCTCGATAAATTTGCACCCCCTGGGCGAACCGAACATTCAAATGTAGATGTAATATATGAGGTATTCCACGTGAATCCGTTGGACTTTTTCCCTGATCCCCGCCAATTCGCCTTTTCAAAATCTGATTCCATTGACTCTAAAAGACACCCTCAATTTTTTTACCTTTTTCGAAACAACCCTTAGTCAAAAAAAAAATGTCTCCGAAAAAAAACGCCCGGATTGAAAAAATTCCCAAAAATGCGTGATTATGGGTAAAAATTTTCAAGCTATCACCCGCAGTGGAAGTATGATTTTTTCTGTGCTTTCTGAGCGATTAACGTTGAAAAAAATCCGAAAAATTCAAGAACCGCTTACTTTGAACGGATACTTCAATATTTTGATACGCACAATGAATCTTTTTGACCATTTTTTAATAACCAAATCACAATCATGGACCTTGAACAGTTAGCAGTCAATTTTTCGGATTAAAAAAAAATTTAATCGCTTAAAAAGCGAAGAAAAAATTATGCTTCCACTGCGGGTGATAGCTTGAAAATTTTTACATATAATCACGCATTTTTCGGGAATTTTTTCCGATTTTGAAATCGGAGCGCTTTTTTCGGGGAAATTTTTATTTTTGACTAAGGGTTGTTTCAAAAATGTAAACAAAATTCCGGGTATCTTTTAGAGTCAATGGAATAGAATTTTAAAAAATCGAATTGGCGGGGGTCAGGGAAAAATTCCACTGGATTCACGTGAAATACCTCATATATATATATCGATATATAAGGTACCTGCGGGAAATAAGGCCTAGCTAAGGGAGATTTGCGTTAAAATGAAAAACATTCAAATTAATCAACTGTTTTCAACGATAATCGAACTCTCATATCAATTGTTATAAAATATAAACAGAAAATGGCAACTTCCACCATAAAAAAAAAGAAAACTAAATCTTTTTAAAAACATCGCCAATAGGCCTTATTTTACTGTGGTAGGATAATAAGGCCTACGGCTTTAACGTACTTAAATAATTATACTGCATGTTATACATTTGGTATTTCCGATCAATCATATAAATGCACAAATAACATTTTAGAAACGCATATAAACTATACATTCGCACGTGTAACAGCCATCAGGAAACTTAAAGTCAGCGGTATCTTCAAGCGACAAACCGACGCACTCCTCATGGTACCACT
>OY723390.1:43040302-43110302 GCA_963210295.1 Ophion ellenae | reverse complement strand
GCAAATTAAGTTTATGATGACCATACTCCGTGGACCACAAGCTCATTAATGGAAATGCGTGAGTGCTATAATTAGTTGATATATACATGAGAAAGAGAAAGAGAGAGAAAGAGAGAGAGAGAGAGAGAGAAAACCAAGTAGCGCTCCATGTTGTTGCACCGTGCGTGTATATTTAGAAATGATTTGCCGCATTATCGGGACATAAACTGAATTGATGTCAATGATGCTACTCGGTTTTACGCGATAAGAGGCTCAAGAATCCAGGGGTATCGGGTGGATGATGCCGGGCTCGTTCAACACCCAACTGAATTCTGATGATCGTATATATAAATATATAAAACTAATATAAATATATATAATAAACCGTTTCTGGCCTGTCGAAGCCGAATTGGTAATCACAAAATCACGAATAGCACTATTGGACATTAAAATTATAAAAATCGTCTAAAAGAAATATGATTAATCGAAAAAAAATACAAGGAAAAATGAGCTCACGATGAGACTAGTGTTAAAAATCATAGAATGGGCCACTCTATCTTCGAGAATTATTTGAAAAAATAAAAAAAGGCAATCAGCTTTAAAAAAATAGTTTTCACTTTAAAAGCAAAAAAAAACACTGGCATTGACAATTGATAATTTTTTTCATATTTTTTAACGAAAGTATGCTTAAAAATGTGAAAAAAATATGTACCACTATTCGACGATATCTCAATAAGTTCAGGAGTTATCAGCGTTGAAACGTTTCCAAAACTTCTGAACTCGTCATTGTTTGGAAAATTATAACTTCTTAGAGAGAAGAGATAAAAATATAAAAATTGCTGTGGATATTCCTTTCGTGGGGTACAATTTTACAAAAAAAGAAAACAATCAGGAGAAGCAAAAATGGGCGGGATCACGGCCTAGCTGAAATAGCGTGGAATATCCCTTATACGTATATACCGGAAAGCTAATATGCACTTGCTCTTATAGGAGGCTCTTACCCGCAAACATCACGATGAAATCTGTCGTATTAATTATTGTCCTCCCATAACGTCTGATATCTCACGGGACTAGGGGACCCGTCGACTTGCCAGCCTGCTACTTATCCAACCATACTACATTGGCTATAATTCCGATGACAACTACGTAGACACGGTACAAGTTCGCAAAATCACGAGGGACGACAACAGTTCGGAGAGTCACGCTCCGGCTCAATCTATCGGCGTGTGCTTCGAATGTGAATAACAAGATCCCTGTTTGGGGCTTTGGCGGGAAAGAGAGAGCGAGAGAGAGAGAGGGGGGTGGTGAGAGAGAAGAAGATGAAGGAGGAGGCTGAGGGATCTAAAGTGCTATCCGGATTGACAATAAGTACGACAACGAACGCAGAGTTATTGAACCAGACGCTCCCACTCCACCATATCTCCTCCGAGATAACAGTCTCAGCCTAATTATTTTCAACATAGAGCAAATACATTAACCGCCCGAATTTGGTCTTTGAAGGAGGATACCACTGTAAAATTGTCGAAAAATCGTTTTTTTTGGAAGTTCTTTTAAAAAATCCTTTGAATCTTCAAAAGTATTATGCATATTCGTTTAAAGTTTTAAAAAACAGTTTGAGGAGTCTTCTCAATTTAGACGCTAAAAAAGGCTATTGTCATGAATTTTTTTGGTAGGTTTATATTAAAGATATTGATATAAAAGTTGGTACACTTAAGGCCTTAGGCCACAGTAACGGGTATCAAATCATGTGCGAATTTAACAATTGTTTTCGTATGCAAAAGTGATTCGCTCGTAAAATTAATTACACAACCATTTAGTATGAACATCAAGCTGTTAGAAAATATATATATATATTTTTTCGATGTACAAATTAGCCGACTACTCGAAACTTCTCGAAAGAGCTTTTTCCAAATGGCGTGACAAATAACTGCAACAATTTTCACTCGATTTATTTCAAACTTAAAAGCTACGTTCCTAATTGCATTTCGCAGAGAAGTACGTACGGAATTTCTGATTAATCGAAAACTTTTCATTTTACGAGCAGTTTATGAGCAGTTATAACGAAATTTTTCACTGAAAATTCATTTCTTAAGTTAAAACACCTACAACTTTTGAATAAAACAAATTTTTTAAATTTCGTACGTACCCCTCTAGATATTTGTTGTTCTTGGTAAAAAATTGTGGATACTAAATGTCACGGCGCGGAGCGCCTAAAAAAAAATAGCAAAAAAAATATTCGTAGTCGGCCATTGTGTACATCGAAAAAAAAAATATATATATTTTCTAACAGCTTGATATTCATACTACAGGGTGTCCAATAGGAAGTTGCTAAAACTAAATAAGTGTCTCTTCCCTCCATGAATTCAATAGTGATCCCTTTTTCTAAGGCGCATACCTGAGGCCCTGCAGTTTTATTCCAGCCGTGGTTGAAGCAATTACGCGCGCGTCAAAATGAGTGAGCTCACCACGGAAGAAAAAGTATATCTTATCGAGTGCTTCTTCTCGAGGGGAAAAATTTATAGTAATGCGTATAGAGGGTTTCGTACCAAGTTTGGAACTCATAGAGTTTCCAGCGAAAACACTCTGAAAAGGTAAGAATTGAATATTTATTCATATTCATCTATCACACAACTTGTGTTTCAATTCAATTGAACTGCATTGAAGTAATTTTACGTTAATTTTTGTAGGATAATCGATAAATTCGTGAAGTATGGAACACTCCAGGACCGTAGACACGAGTTGCCAGGTCCATCTGTTACGGTGCCTGCACCAGAGAAGATCAACGAAGTTGAGAATTATTTCAAACAAAATCCAAATTTCGGATTCGATTCGGAAAGTTGCTCAAGCATTAAAAATAACCAAATCATCATTACACAACATTTTGAAATATTTTTTAAAGTTTCATCCGTATAAAATAAGCACTCATCAATTGTTAACTGAACATGCCACGACGAAACGCATCGAATTTTGTAACACTATTACGGGAATGTTCGAAGCCGAAGAACTTAATGAGAAATTGATTATTAATTCCGATGAAGCACATTTTTGGATGAATGCGTACGTAAACAAGCAAAATTACCGGTTTTGGAGAACGAAAAGTCCCAACATATCGCTAGCGAAGTCCCTTCATCCACAGAAAGTAACGGCATGGGCAGCGATTTCAGTAAAAGGAATTTATTTGCAATTCTTGGAATCTACGGTAACGGGAGAGAGTTACAAACAGCTTTTGGAAACGAAATTCTTCCCTTATGCAAAAAAGAGGGGACTGGTTAAAAATGTATACTTCATGCAAGATGGAGCGACGCCGCACCGGACTCATGAGGTGTTTGAAGCTATTCATCGCGTATATGGGACTCGAGTAATCGGTCTGGGGTACCCTAAAGTTGCTCAAGGCGGACTGGAATGGCCTCCGCACTCACCGGACCTGAACCCTTGTGATTTTTTCTTGTGGGGTTACATTAAAGATCATTGTTACGCCGAAAACCCCAGCACAGTAGAAGAACTGATCGCGGCCATCCAGGAAGTGGTTCGCGGCATTACGAACGATATGTTGGACACCGTTTTTCACAGTTTTCAAAAGAGAATTGATTTTTGTGGACAATCTAACGGTTCGCACTTCGAAAATATCTATCATTGATCACTGTACTTTTTCGTTATTTTTATAAGACGTAATAAAATGACATAAAAAATATTTGACTGGGTTTTATTTATGTGCGTTTAAAACTGCAGAGTTTCCTCTATTTAAAGCAATTTGGCTTTTCTGATTCTGTGCACGTGTTTTAAAATGACAGTCGATTAGTTTCAGCAACTTCCTATTGGACACCCTGTAAATAGATGTGTAATTAATTTTATGAGTGAATTAATTTTTGATACGAAAAAAAATTGTTAAATTCCCACATGATTTTATACTCGTTACTGTGGCCTAAGGCCTTAAAAAATACACTTTCGAAAGACTTTTTTTAAATTTTTACTTATTTAAGTCACTATCTATAGACGAATGAGTTTGAATAAGTTTTTAGTTACCAATTATTGTCTGTTCGAACATTATGAACGAGTTTTCCAAAAATCATACTTACCACGATAACTCGAAATCCTTAGACTTTGGACCAAGGTAGCCTAGATTAGATGTGTTCCTAACAAGGTGCCCTACCACCTCCTTAAGGCTTTGCATCGACCTTCCCAACACCCCGTATACATGAGTTTCTCCAAAATCGAAAGATCCACACACGGAGGAACATCGCGAAAAGCAGATAACCTTCAAATGACATTCATGTGTATTCTCCATTTGAATACGTTATTCGCGAAATTATTCGGTGTTCAACGCCCTCGTATTATTTAGCATCGAATCACAACTATTATTCTCCGAGTTCGCGTCCACACGATTACCATAAAGTTCCATGTATGTATTCGAAAAATGAATCGTAGCCCAGGGACGCATGGCAGGGCGAAAAAAAAATCGTTGAATCTTAAAAGATCGATGTATGCGAAAGCGGATGTGAAGCAGTAAATTCCACGTGAGAGATATGGTTCGATGCATATAGATATATAGCGAGCAGCCTTGCGATTTCTTCGCGGTTTTTCCTTTTCCCTCTGGCTTTCCTCGACCGCGCTCTGGCCTATCTCTTTCCTATCTTCCGGTCTAACGTGCGCTCACGGGCTAACCGCACATGTGCACCCCCAATGTTCCTTTTCCTTTGCGAAAAGCAGAGTGCACCACCGTAAATGCGCTTTCTCTACTTCTCTCTCTCTCTCTCTCTCTCTCTCTCTCTCTCTCTCTCTCTCTCTCTCTCTCATTCGTTTCTCGAAGCCCACGCCCCGGTCACCGAAAAGGAATGATAGCCGGGGGTAGATCCGGGTCGCGCGTAAATTTCCGGAATCTTAGGCGGATTTATAGCCAGGCGAGGTATAGGTTGTACTTGCCGGAAGGATTTAAACCGCCCTTACCTATACTGAATTTATTCTAGGTGCATATATATATATATATATATATATATATATATATATATATATACATATATATAGGGTGTCCTATTATGACTGAATAATCCTGCAACTGTCGATAGGTCACATAATGTCAGACATTTCAGTTTAGTAAAAGTCCCATGGTTTTCCAGATATTGGGCTTTACGTTAGTTTAAAAAAATCATCTGCTTTTGGTTTTTCGCATGCCATTTCTACAAATGATATGAATCGACAATAACTGAGCAACTTTTTTAAGTAATTGGCACGATGTGCGTAGTACATTTTTTTTACACCGCAGGCGATCAAAGTCAGATGTTCGAATTGGTTTGTATGAAAATTCTGCATAGGATCTTTTTTCGTAAAGTTTCCTTAAGGCCTGAGGCCACAGTAACGGGTATAGAATAATGTGCGAATTTAACCATTTTCTTCGTATGAAAAAGTGATTCACTCATAACATTAATTGCACATTTATTTAGTATGAATATCAAGCTGTTAGAAATTTTTTTTTTCGATGTACGATAGCCGACTATTCGAAACTTCTCGAAACAGCTTTTTTTTCAATTGGCATGACAAATAACTTCAACAATTTTCACTCAATTAACTTCAAATTTTTAAGTTATGTTCCTAATTGCATTTCGCAGAGAAGTACGTACGGAATGTCTGATTAATCGAAAACTTTCCCTTTTATGAGCAGTTATAACAAAATTTTTCACTGAAAATTCATTTCTTAAGTTCAAATGCCTACAACTTTTGAATAAAACAATATTTTTTAAATTCCGTGCGTACTTCTCTAGGTATTCTAATGTAGATTGACGAGAATTTTCGTTTTTTGTTCTAGGTAAAAAATTGTGGATGCTAAGTGTCACGCCGCGGAGCGCGTAAAAAAAGATAACAAAAGAAAATATTAGTAGTTGGCCATTTTTTACATCGAAAAAAAAAATATATTTTTTTTAACAGCTTGATATTCATACTAAATAGATGTATAACTAATTTTATGAGTGAATCACATTTTTATCCGAAAAAAACATGTTAAATTCGCACATGATTTTATACCCGTTACTGTGGCCTAAGGCCTTAACATTTAAGGTTCAAAAAAATACTTTTCTAGATAAAACAAATAACCGAGAGTACTTTTAAAAAAACCGGGTAAAACAAGTTATCATTTGTAGAAATGGCATACGAAAAACAAAAAGCAAATTATTTTTATCTCGAAAACCGTGGGTCTTATACTAAACTGAAATTCGAGCATATAGTAAGACATCATCTGATCGATCGACAGTTGCAGGATTATCCATTTATGACAGGACACCCTATATATATATATATATATATATATATATATATATATATACAGGGTGTCCCTCTTATCTCCGCCATCCGAAATAACTCGGTAATTATCAACGTCACGAAAAAATGTTCCAGACAAAAGTTGTACGGTGTAAAAGGGACCATCAAATGTGACCAATTTTTTTTTACTTCCGTGGAGGCGCTCACGCACTGTGAAGGTCACCTCCACTTCTTAAAAAGGAATGGTACATTTTTTTCAACCATCTTGTAGAGCACCTCAAGCCGTATAAAAAACATCGGGAGGTCAAAATCGTTCAACGGCATTCAAGGTCAACTACCAAATTATTGATGGATCATCCGAGATATTCGGATTTGTATTTTAATCCAATAGGTGACCTTGAATGACCTTGAACGACTTTGACCCCCTGATGTTTTTTGTGCGGCTTGAGGTGTTCCACGAGATAGTTGAAAAAAATGTACCATTCCATTTAAAAAAGTGGAGGTGACCTTCTCTGTGCGACAGCGGCTTCACCGAAAAAAAAAAATGTTCGCATTTGATGGCCCCCTTCACACCGTACAACTTTTGTCTGGAACATTTTTTGTGACGTCGATGAATACCGAGTTATTTCGGGTGGCGGACATAAAAGGGACACCCTGTATATATTTATCAATGTTAAATCTATATACGTCGGACCGCGCGAGGTAGTCCGGTATTTCGAACGGTGCCCCTACGACCTACTTTCATCCCGATTGCACCCAGCAATGAATTCAAATTTTCGACACCAGGGTGGAACCCGCTCGTACGTCTTCGGCACGACAACCCAAGGAAATATGGATTTCGCGAACCTCCGACCAGCATTCGAAGTCTCGCTCATGGACTTTTGAGTCATGGAATTGGTCATCAATGGAGACGTGAAACTGTTCATCCCTGAAAATGATTTCCTCGTTTGTGTCGGGCCATCTGTCACTCCAGAGTGCAACACTCCCGGAATTCTTTCAGCCTGCTTTTGACTTATAAGTCTAATATGATTTTCGAGAACGGAATCTATTTAGGGAGTGTGAATTGAAATTGCTGCTGTTACTGGAGGATAATGAATTTAAAAAAAAAAATAAAACCTTTTTTGACAGAACTTTGTCCGCCGTATTTTCGACGCTGTTCGAAAAATTCAATTAGGCTCGAAATTCTACTTCAAATGTTAATTTATGGAATTATTATTAGGATTGATAAATTTGATAAATCGTTTCTTGGAGATCGCGAGAAGGAAATAATTGCGGTACTCCGTGCAGCTCTACGAATAATTATTTTGATCGATATTAATCCTCTTTGTGTCGGCCATTTTCAGCTTCGAGCTTTCGTGTCGTCGAAATTTCTCCGTATTAATCTTGCTCGCAGATTTTATTACCGGAAACTCTCGTTGCATTTACTTCCGGATGAAGGAAAGATTATTTTTGTACGTTTCGAACACTTGGCCATTTTTGGGTACGCGAATTATCGCTTTTTAGGAGTTCGAGGGGAATCGAGTTTCCGCGTCCTCAATCGACGAGAAAAGCCTCCGATTTTGTCCTATATTTCCTTGGGAAGTAAATGCAATTATAATGATGATCGCAATTGACAAATTGTGTGCGAATTTTTCACCTGACAGTCTTAAGTGGGTACCCTCGATGGAAACTTTAAAAAATCGTTTTGTTTTACATATTGCTATAGTGTGAACTTTCAAGAATATTTTAAGGGGCTATACCAGTGTGACACTTTCAAAAAATCGATTTTTTTTGCCTTTTTCGACAGTTTATACTTTCAAGAATATAATTATCAGTTATATCATTCATATCAATATCATTTTATCTTGCAAAAATCGATAGTTAAATCTTTAAACGCGTTTTTCTCGGAATGAGATTTTTCAAATTTGCTGGCACTGTAACTCAAAGAGCAATTATCCGATTGACTTGAAATTTGAACTGAGTACTCTTGAATATATTTACTCTACAGTGACGTAGGATATTTTTGATTGGATGAAAATTGACGATTTGGCAGTGAAAAAAACGACCATTTTATAGGCAAGAAAACAGACTTTTTTCCATAACTACGCCATTTTGTTAGATTTTGATATTTTTCGACAATCCTACATCATTGTACAGGAAATACCTTCCAATTAACGACGTTTTTTCCTTTTTCGGTTTCAGCTACTCAATCGGCCGGAATCATGTCAGCAGTGGAGGAACTTTTTTTTGGCGCCTCCGTAGGCAGCGCATAAGTCACTTGGATGTCAATATTTTTCTATGAAAAAATTATGTAATATGGGTCTAATATAGCCAAATATATTCTTAATTTTCCAAAATATATAGTTGAGTGGTTTTCTTCAAAAAAATTCCCGAAAATCACCCAAATTTTCAGCGTTTACACTGGTATAGCCCCTTAAGACCATCCAGACGCTGAAATTATAAAAATCGACGAAGTTACACATACTTTAGTGGAACAGTGTGCGTCGGGTTTACCGCGATACGTCGAGTTTGAACGCGATTATCTCGAAACTACATATCTTGACACAGCGGAATTGATATCTTGAGTAACTTTCACTCTATCGATTTGAATTTGCACAGTTAGCGTTCAAACAGTAGTCATTTTCGGTTCACGATCGCATGTTTTTAATTGGATGAACCATTGGTTAACAACAATGACCTCAGCATGCTGTTTTTCAAGAGAAAAATTAGGTTTTCTTTGGAGAAGCTGTCATTCGTCGTATTTTTCGAAATATCGAAAAGTGGATCGTGAACCCATAGACAGTTGGATATATTTGAAGAAAACATTTTTTGTTTTCGTTTCAGATGACATTTGAGCCTGGTAGAGATCCCGCCGTTTCGGGCCTCGCCGCTGGAGGACTGAAACGCCAACTGCAGCACCACGAACACTTTGAAAGATTTTCTTCCGAAAAAAGTACATTGTAACCACAAACATGTGTCCAACATGCTGGGAAAAAATTAATTTATTCCAACCAATGTGTTACTAGAAAAAAAAATCATCATTCTGACCCTTCAAATTGGGCTTCCAGAGAGGCTATACCAGTGTGAACGCTGAAAATTTGCGTGATTTCGGGATTTTTTTTGGAAGAAATGTCTTCAGTTAAATGTTTCGGAAAATTGAGAATATATTTGGCTATATTTGACCTCTATTACATAATTTTTTCACGGAAAAATATTGAGATCCAAGCGACTTATGCGCTGCTTTCGGAGGCGCCAAAAGAAAAAGTTTCTCCACTGCTGACACGATTCCGGCCGATTGAGTAGCTGAAATCGAAAACGGAAAAAATTTCGTCAAACCGGAAGGTATTTCCTGCACAATGACGTAGGATTTTCGAAAAACATTAAAATCTAACAAAATGGCGTAGTTATGAAAAAAAGTTTGTTGTCTTGCCTATAAAATGGTCGTTTTTTCAATACCAAATCGTCAATTTTCATCCAATCAAAAATATCCTGCGTCATTGTAGAGGAAATATATTTAAGAGTACTCAGTTCAAATTTCAGGTCTATCGAATAATTTCTCTGAGTTACAATGTCAGCAAATTTTAAAAATCTCATTTCGCGAAAAAAAATGATAATGATATTCTTGAAAGTATAAACAGTCGAAAAAGGCAAAAAAAATCGATTTTTCAAAAGTGTCACACTGGTATAGCCCCTTAAAGATATGTTTTCTTCTTTGTTGCCTTTGTCTGCGAACGTAAACTGCAAAAGAAGGCGCATACGAAAAAAAAAACGAATCAGCTGTTTTCTTTATTGCGGTTATTCGTTTTGCAGCGAAGAAACATCCGGAGCCCGTGGGAGATCGTTCCGCGATACATCTTGACTGCTCTTTTACGGGGGCTCTTTGGTTATTCATGCTTTTTTCATCGCTTATACTCGCGTCTCTTTTCATTTCAGCATGTACAACGTCGGGGGAGAGATAAAAAGTTGAACTACCGAGTCGTGTGCCTACGAGTTGCAAAAACGTTTATATCATTTTTTTTATTCGCAAGCACACTACTCGGTTGCTTTTATCGTCCCAGCCCGAGGATCACCGAAAGAATCTGTTTCCTCGTGAAAGCTTTGGGAGCCGCATGGAAATTTTCAATGGAGAGCCGAGTGGAATGAAGAAAAAAATTTGCAGCTCTTTGGCTATTGAAAAATCCACTATGGGGGGGCTTCGTTGTCGCTTGTTATAACTCGTGTTACCAAGCTACCTACCAGGAACAACACTTAAGGGGGAGCTTTGGGCGAGAATAAAATTCGCTGATTTTCATGATTTTTGTTTTTAAGAGGGATTTTCTTCACCATGTTTGAGACTTAGGGTAGGTCTTATTACTACGTTTGGCTGTTTCGTACATTAAAAAAAAATCATTAATCTTAAAAAATTGCGGAGAAATGGCACTGGCATATTGCATTTCCAAAACTGGCGTGACCTATAGCTAAAGAACTAATCGACCGATTCTGATGAAATTTGGTGGAAATTTTTCTAACCTTATCTAAAACATGACCCTAAATGATTTTGAAAATGAAAAAAAAAGTATTCTTTCATTGCAAATTGTAGCCATTTTTAAAGAAAATTCAATCTTTTTGTTTCAAAGCGTAACATTTGATCGAATTTCAACATTTCTTACTTTTTCTCAGTTCATATTCTGCGTATGAATGCTAATGAAAGAACGAGCCTTCGTTGGGTTTTTTGACTACTTTTAGCCAAAAGTAGTAATACAACTTACCCTTAGTTTGAAAAACTGTGACGAAATCTTTCTTCTTTAAAAAAAATCCACAATTTTTTCCTCGCCTAAAGGTATTTCCCCCCTTAAAGCCTAAAAAAGGCTTTAAGGAGGTAAAGCACCGCTCGAAGAGAGGCGTGTCACCCCTTAATTTTTTTCAATACTTCTATAGTGAATATTTCATTGATTTACATTAGAAGAATTTTTTTTTCATTCAAATTGGGGGACTGCTTGCGAGGCACGCCTTTCTTTAAGGGGTGGTTTCCCCCGGCGAAACGGTTTTTTCGCCAGTACAAAAAATACGTTTCTAATAGTTTTTAATGCTTCATCACATATATGTGTTTCAACAAAATCGAAAGCGGACACCTAATGCCCTATATACCTTTGGAAAAATGTATCGTTCTTTTAATTGGCTTGAATTATGTATAAACATTCCAACAATGACGTGGTTGATGTGTGTAAACATCCCGAGAATGATATAATCCGACGATAAATTGTTTTAAAACTTTAAACGTGTTTTTCTTGAAATCATGTTTTCAAAATCAGGCAGGCTCGTAGCTACTACAATTGTCATCAGCTTGACTCTAAATTTTAACTGTATCTTTGTACTATTTCTAACGAAGTACACGGGATTTTTACGATCGATCAACAATTGCGATTTTTATAAACAAATTAAGGCCCCTTATTAGTCCAAGATGCGACTTTTCTTCCAAATGATGCCAAATCTGCAGAAATCAATATTCTGTAATAATCGTTTATACTTCGCTATCAAAACTCATGTAGGGTACGAAAAAATGTTATTTTTCGTTAAAAGTGCTCATGTGCGTCTCCAACGAGTCCGCCGGCGACGGGCCAACAAAAAAGTGTGCTCATTCTCCCGGCCACTGGGCAGCCAATTTTCATTTGTTAGAAAAATAAACATTGATTTGAGTACCTACAAATATGTAAAATAATCCTTCCTAACCTCATGCCGATTGCTTTATTGGTATTAAAAAAAGAATCCCAGAAAAGTCTTGTTCTCCGACCATCCAAAGGTAGGGAAAGCTGCTGCATCTTGATACATTTTGCGTTCAATCATATATAAAACTGAAAATATGAAACATATACTTATGAAATAAATTGTATCGTAAAGAGCAACTAATAGGGCTTATAATATAAATTACACAAAACCATGGACAAATGTTTTAACAGTTTTTATGCAACTAAGAAAAAGTGGTATGTTGATCAAGGTACAACATTTGATGATGTACCTTGATCCGCATACGTTGTACGCTGATCACACTGAGAATTCAGTCAAATAAACGGCAATTTTTCGACAAATATCAATATTATTTACATTTTTTTAAGTTTATGATGTTCATGCTATCTTTATTCAACTGATGTAATAACAGATATCTGTATTTTAACAAAAAAATATTCACCAAACATAAGTTTTTTTCTAACTTCTTTAGTTTCTATGTTCGAAATATGGAAAACTATTAGGTTTTTCTTGAACACTACTTTAGGAATTTTTTAATAAAATTATGCTGTTTTCTTCTTCTCTTAAGGGGTTACCCCCAATTGCGATTTTGAAAAAATCAATTTTTTTATTGCATTTTTTTGAAGTATAAGTATCTGAGAATATGTCCTGAAAATTTCAAGTCGATCCGAACAAAATTGACTGAGATATGAGCGTTGAAAGAGAAGAATCCGCGTTGAAAGAGAAACTTCAAACGCGTTTTTCTCAAAATGGCATTTCTGAAGTCGGTGACCAAGATTACTCGAACACTAATGAACCGATCTTCTTGAAATTTTGCAGGCTTATTTAATACATAGAAATGTAGTCTTTAATCGTTCGATTTTTTTTTTCGAAAAAAATGACCGTTTTATGACCAAAAAACGGCCGTTTTTTTCGTTAAAATCGAACCATTAACTTTGATTGTCCGCCATTTTGTGAAAAATGAATATTTTTTAAAATCCTTCGATTAAAGACTAGTTTATACTTATATTTGACTAAATCCATCCGCATTTTTTTTCAGATTATCCACTTCGCCGCAATGTTGGTCACCGCAAACCGTGTATATAAAAACATCATTTCATTGACGGCCATTTGCCAATAAACAATGCAATATTTTTCAATAAAAAAATTACTGAAAGTTCTTCAAGATGTGTTTTTTAAGATGATATATTGATCGATTAAAAAGGTTTTATAGTTTTCTTTTAAAAAATTCATGAAAAAGGCCTTTTTTGCGCTACAAGTGGGGGTAACGCCTTAAACTAATTATTGTTCTTAGAGGTTTCTTACTCAATATGCATCTGTTCATTTCAGGAACGGAATAGAATTCCCTCTTAGAATTTGTTTTTCGATCTTTTTCATTTTCTCTCCAATATCTAATCAAGGATATAAGTTCGAATCTGTCTTTTCTGGCCACCTACAAAAAATTAAATGATCCCATCGTATTTGAAGGCACAAAAAATACCTTATACACACCTTATATGTAAATAACCTTATATACGCTAAGGTTTTCCTCGTTTGGTGCAAACACTAAAGCATTGTCATGAAATCCCAAATATCTGTACAATGGCGATCAGAAAATCATCTATAAAGATATGTGCTGTACCTTGACCACGATCAAGGTACAACAGGTTTCCTAGGATCAAGGTACGACATCCCGACCTGTTGATGTTTACTCACACATAAAAATATTGAGGTTGTGTTTATCTAAAGTCAGCCTACTACGTCTCAAACGCTAATAAAGTACCTCCCTAAAACAGCAAGTTATGAATAACTATGCTAATAAGGCAAGTTATGAAGGAAGCAAAAAAAAGATATTACTTTTCGTGACGCCGAGGAGTGACTGTTTGCAACAAACTTTATGTTGACTTGCCTTCTCCAAACCTCACCTCACCATAAACAAACAATCGTAAAAAGGGCGGGAACATTTTAAAAAATTTAGTGGCTCAAGGTACATGGGGTGTAAAGACACAGCAGCTTCCCCTGTATACGGCCTCGAGTGATGTTCCTTGCTACTTACGAAGAATGTTCGCAAGCACCTACGAGACATGCCAAAAAAGCACAGTGGTAAAAAACACCGTGGATGAATTGGGACACAAATGCGCTTTTTTAACACCACAAAAAAGTGCTGCCTGGATTTGGATCTTACCAAAGAGAAAAATGTAACGGAGTTGAAGAGTGCTACGAGCTGTTGTCGAAGACGTCGAGAAAAAAAAAAGTCACTACCCCTTAGTGTTCATCGGAGAGAGGCTCCTCGGTAAATTGATGGCAATTTGAGCCACAAGTTGGCTGGAAGATTTGATACAAGTTGGACACAAATATTAACTCGAGTCCCTGGAGCACTCGGTCTGAGACCGTGTGTACACAATGTTTTTCCGAGTCTCGCGTGGATGCGAGAGGTTGGGAATCCAGCTGCTCACTTTTCCTCGAGAACAATGCTCGTGTCCAAGGTGCGAGAACGAGGAGAGATAGGAACTTGAGGAGCACGAGGTGCAAGAGGGAGGAGCGAGTATACAAAGTTGGATGTTCTGCTTCTGGGAGCAGGCTCCGCACCAGGGCTCATAAGTGCGAAGAGAGAATCCTCTCTCTCACCCTGTCTCTTGTCGGAGGGATCTGTGAGACTTGTGCCAGGCGGCGTGCAGCTCCGGATTTGTTAGGCAAACACCATCAACGTCGTTGCAATAACAAATCAACGGGTGCGAGAGCCCTTTCGCACGAACCCCTCGTTCACCAGTCCCTGTAACGTCTCTTGTGCAAGCGGGGCTCGCGACTCTCGACTCGATGACGATAAAACTTTTTTTCAAATTAAAAAAAAAAACTAAGAAAAATATAGAGGGTAGTACGTGCTCCTCCATTTCCTTATTTCGCGCAATCTTCCGAGGCTCACGTTTCAACACAATTTACAGTTCTTCCTTCCCAACTTCCTCTCCACCCTCATTGTGCATGTATATTTCCATGCGGAATTTATTATACCGGATGAAGCGTATCCGCGTTTATTTAATACGGAGACTCGACGGATATCCGGGAGTGGAGCGAAAGATCGGGGAGTTAAGGCACGTAGCCCGATTGGCCTACTTTTTTCCCTCTAAAGACTTTACTCGCTGATTCGCTCAAATCTACCGGCAGATTCGCTAGAGACGACGGAGAGTGGGTAAATTAGAGAAAGGAGGTAGATACAGGAACACCCAAACCGTAAGTCCTAATGTTCAAGTAGATGAGACATCAGCAGAGATCGAGTTTCGGGAGTAAGCTTGATGCGACGCACGTATTCCATCAACGTGTTAGGATGAATGAGCAAAAGACGAGTTTTGTGAATGGTGTGACAAGCAACGGGGCTGGATATATCCACGAGAGAAGGCTCTATAGGGCAGCGAGCTGCTTCACACGGAATTGAACTTTCGCTATAGAGAGCTGAGATACGATTCGGACACCGAAATTTAACAGAGAACAAGATAAATGTAGATCTGCAGAAGGTACATCTGGTTCGTGAGGCTGCCCTGAGTCGAATGCACCTTGGATTTTTCCAGGTTTTGGACCAACACCCAGTTGCGTACTTGATGCTTATGAATGGAGTTTGCATTGCCAGACGTCAGCTGGATGTTCCGGTTGGATTCAACCTCCGAGGGAGAAATGTTGACGGAGTATCCGGAATCGAATGCAGCTCGGATCACCAGTTTTTGTACAATGCCCAATTGGGTAGATGATGCTTGTGCATGGATATCGTATTTAGTGGCATCAGTGGGATATTTCAGTTGGGTTCAACCTCTGAATTAGAAATATCAAGAGAGTATCCACAATTAAATGCTGCTCGGATGTCCAGTTTTTGGAGAACCCCCTATTAGGTAAATGGTGCGCCGGAATGGATATATTATTCCCTGACATCAGCTGGACGTTCTAGTTTGGATAAACCTCCGAATTGGGGATATCAATGGAGTATCCAGAATTGAATGCAGCTCGGATCTCCAGTCTTTGGAGCACACCCAATTGGATACTTGATGCTCCTGAATGGATATCATATTTCCTGACATCAGCTGGACGTTCCAGTTAGGATCAACCTCCGAATTGGAAATATCATTGGAGTATCCAGAATTAAATGCATGCATTAAGTGCATGGATATCGTATTTAGTGACATCAGCTGGATATTCCAATTGGGTTCAACCTCTGAATTAGAAATATCAATAGACTATCCAGAATTAAATACTGCTCGGATCTCCAGTTTTTGGACAACGCCCAATTAGGCAAATGGTGCTCCTGAATGGATATACTATTCCCTGACATCAGCTGGACGTTCCAGTTGGCATCAACCTCCGAATTGAGGATATCAATGTAGTATCCAGAATCGAATGCAGCTCGGATCACCAGCTTTTGTACAACGCCCAATTGGGTAGATGATGCTTCTGCGTGGATATCGTATTTAGTGACATCAGCTGGATATTCCGGTTGGGAACAACCTCCGAATTGGAAATATCAATGGAGTATCCAGAATTAAATGCAGCTCGGTTTTCCAGTTTTTGGACAACGCCCTATTGGGTACTTGATGCTCCTATTTCCTGACATCAGCTGGACGTTCCAGTTGACATCAGCTTGACATCCTATTTCCTGACATCAGCTGGACGTTCCAGTTGGGATAAACCTCCCAACTGAATTGGAAATCTCAATGCAGTTTTTCTATCAGCACTCCATTGAGTCCTTGATGCCACTATATTTCCCCATATCAGACGCAGATTTGAGTAGCCTGACGTCTGGATACGATCGACAAAAGGCGGTAGGTGGTGAGAGAAAAAAAATCGCTCCATCCAAGCGTCATTACCCCGTGTGACCTTTAACGGCCTCTCACCGCTCCAAGCAATTTTAGATACGCGTCCCTCGCGCGTTCTCCTCTGCCAACCAACACCGAGAGATTTACCCCAAGCGATTTATAGGGTCCTTCTCGGTGGACCTCTTTTTTTTCACGCGGCCACTCAGCCTCTTGAAATTCCCGAGGAGGAGAGAAATCGCTCGCCCGTCGATATAAAGACGCTGCTCGCCTGAAACTGCGCTCCCGCGGAATATTCCCCGTTGAGCATAATATCCTAGGCGAACGAGGAAACG
Source organism: Ophion ellenae (assembly GCA_963210295.1). Lineage (NCBI taxonomy): Eukaryota > Metazoa > Arthropoda > Insecta > Hymenoptera > Ichneumonidae > Ophion > Ophion ellenae. Next base: position 43,093,264 of record OY723390.1, on the reverse strand, counting down.
ACGGAAAAGCCGATAAAACCGTGTCCGTTCGAGTGGAATGTGATATAAATTATGCGACGGCGTTTCAAGTGTATAAAGACAAGGACAAGAATTGCGAATCGTTAGGATCGCGAAGGTATAGCCAATCCGATAATTCCTCACGAAAAATCACTTTATCCGAATCTCAACCTCAGAAAATTGTATTACAGAAAGTCGAGATTAATGTGGAGGAAAAGACGTTGTTTGAATAATGACATTTCTCTGCGTCAAGCGGGAATATTCCGCGTGGTAACCGGAAAGTAGCAGTTATCGATGTACGCCTGCAGGGACCACCCGTGTCAAGCAGCGTTGAACCAATACTTGGATGGGTGACCATCCAGCCACGTACTAATTCTCGCGCTGACGACCAGCCTGGAGGCATATTTGCCTCCCGATGGTGAACGCAGTTGGGACTCGGTGCAAAAATTTTGCCGCGTGTATCAACGCAGGTTTTCCTCAGTTTCCCTGTGCCCTCGTGCGATACAGTAGCGAATCGGGAAACGGAAGGCTGTGGGGAATTCTCTTGTCTCCACGTAACTGGATATTACTGATGCTCACTTTGCAATCGCATCCCTTTAATTTCTACCCGTGTGAGGTAGAAATTTCTACCCGTGTGGGGCAGGAATTAAACGGATGCGATTGCAAAATGCCCCGCAAGGCCATACAAAGGAGCATTAAAAACGCAGAAATACGTCAGTGCAGCATTTTCGAATAGCTCCGCTTTAATCTATGCGATCGAGTACTCCAGGAGAGGCGGATCTGGATAGATGGAGGAAAAATGAGGGACGGAAACGGAACGAGAAGTATCGTGGCGGAAAACGGAAAGGAAGGGAAGGCGTGATGTATTTTCTGACCCACTTTCTTCCTCACGACGTGTCGAGAACCAACTTCTCGCAATTCTTTACCTCTCTCTCTCTCTCTCTCTCTCTCTCTCTCTCTCTCGCCCATTGCTTCTTTTCTTCTCGCAGGGTTTGAGGATCGATCGCACGAAGACCTCCACAGCCGGTGCAATCTCCCCGAGGCCCGCCGTGCACTCGAGCCGGTCTCCGCCACATTTCTTTGACATCCTCAAGAACGTCGCATCCGACTGCTCGACCGTATATACAATTGGTTGTTTTTTCTCTCGCTGCTAACATTTTATATTTGTAGCAGCGAGCAACCTACTTTTTCCTCCATCGAAAAACAACGAGAATCACAATCTCCACGAGCTCGAAATAACAATCATTCGAAGGAAAAACCTTTTACCGAGTGCATTTTTTTTACGAGCTCCCGTCTCTGAAAGAGCAAGTGACAGAATTTTGACAGCTATGAAATCGCACGTGACGTGAGAGGCACAGAAAAGAGCAGCAACATTTAATTTAACGGGTTACACCTATAGTGTAACCCGTTTAAACAACACCTATGTGTAAAAACAACACACTGCAAAAACAAGTGTGTTGTTTTTACACATTTTAGGTGTGTAATGGCTCTAGACACTTTTTACACGTTCTAACGTGTGTAAAAAATAACCGTGTTAACGTAACACGGATATATGTGTTCAAACAGCACATTGACGTGTGTTATTTTCTTACACACGTTAAAATGTGTAAAAAGGGTCTACAGCTATTTGATTTTTCCACACCCTGTTTTTTGTTTCAAGCCGAAAGACGCAACGTACGTGAGTTTAGTTAACCACGGACGAGATGAATTTTCCGGATAAAATAAAAGTTGTCAATCGCATTTTTACAATACTATTTACATATATGTATCCTCCATGTAAATAAAATGTATATCCTCCATGTAAATAAAGTGTATATCCTCCATGTAAATAAAATGTATATCCTCCATATAAGTAAGTGAATAAATTCATAATCAACAGTCAGAAATATATATTGAGTATATTGATTATAGAGGGTATGTGTGTATACTAAGATCTTAACCCGATTCGGTTATCGTTAGTCGCTGGGGACCCGAGCCATTTTTAGTTAATGTCCGCATTTTTGGGAGGTGGGTGTGTCTGTGACGAAAAATAAAATATTTGTTTAAATTGTTTTGCAATATTCATGGTGTACCCTTAAAGTAGAAGTATTCAAGAGTGTTCAGGAATTTTATGAGAATTTTTCATTGCAAGTTACGTGTTCTAACATGTCTCGGTCCTTCAGTGACCCACCATAACCTGACAAGGGGCCGAAAAAAGCGATAACCTGATCGGGTTGATTGAACGGGTTAATCGGTTAATTGAAGACCAAATGTAATTTTTTTAACCTGTCAATCAATAAACGTGAAACCAACTAATGAGTTTGACGTGATGCCTTAACCATGGTGATTTTTTAAATGGGATCCATAACTCGCAATTAACACACGTATACTGTGTTGCTTTTTCCCGTGTTATTTTTGCTCGTGTGTTGCTATCAACGCGTGTTGCTTAGTCCAATGTGTGTAAATATGCGTCTTGTATGTTGTTTCTACACGCTTTATGTGTGTTCGCATAAGTGTGTTATTGATGGGGACGCTACGAAGGTGTGTAATAATTTACGTGATACCGAATGCATAAGTGTGTAGAATCAACATGGCAGCGCGTGTTTAGACTTTAATTTGTGTTATTTCGACACACTTTGAACACACGTCAAACACGCCTTGTTTTTGCAGTGCAGTCGTGCTGTCGCTGAAAAACCCCGTAATCGGAAAAAATTAGAAGGCCAGTTTTTTGACAGGTGATTATGCAGGTGACGCGGGTGCTAAATCCAAGTTTGCCTAGAAAACGGGGTGCAGGGTTCTTTTTTAGGGGATGAAGAGGGATGGGGGTGGAATTATGCTAAACTACAATCCCCACGAGGTCGGCGCTGCGAGGCAAAATGTTTAGAATAATGCGGTCTTTAGTTTTGTCCACAGCGCCGAAGTCGTGGTAGTTCATTTTGGAGGTGAAAAAGTGGGGTGAAATTTTGAAAAATCAGTTTTAATTCAATAACTTCTTAGGATAAATTCGTACAATTTTTGTTCGAATGGGAACGTTGTAGCCCTTGAAAAGACGTATTTGATCGAGTATTTGATCATCACTCTCCAATAATGTCTTCATCTCCAAAAAAATTGTTGAAATACCGAGAAAAAAAAATTGTTTATTGCAAAACTCAAAAACAATCGATTTTTCGGGTATGGTTTAAATGTACGAAATGTAGAGAAAAACTTCTCTATGTTTTCGTTTCTATGGATCACCCTTAAATTTTGCTTTTGCCAACCCCTTCCGGGGGTTGATAATAAAAAATGACATTCTGGGAAAACTATTGACCGCACGAATTCGTCGCCGTAGAACAATTTTTAGCTTGAACCATCAGCTACATTTTTGTCCACAGTGCACAAACTCGTATCTCTTTATTTTCGGTCAATAGTTTTCCCAGAATTTCATTTTGAATTTTCAACCTCGAGAGGGGTTGGGAAAAGCAAAATTCAAGGGTGGTCCATAGAAACGAAAATGTAGAAAAAATTATTTTCTACATATCGTACATTTGAACCATCCCCGAAAAATCAATTGTTTTTTAGTCATCCAATAAACAATTTTTTTTTTTCAATGTTTCAACAATTTTTTCGGAGGTGAAAATATTATCGGAGAGGGATGATCAAATACTCAATCAACGCGTCTTTTCAAAGGCTACAACGGTCCCACTTAAAGAAAAATTGTATGAATTTTTCATAAAGAGTTATCAAATAAAAACTGATTTTGCAAAATTTCACCCATTTTTTCACCCCCAAAATGAACTTCCACGACTTCGGCGCTGTGGACAAAAATAAAGCCCGGCTTTTTCTGGACATTTTGTTTCTCGGCGCCGACCTCGTAGGGGTTGCACTTTGACATTGAACCACCCCTATCCCCCTTCATCCCTTTAAAAAAACCCTACGCCCCGATTTTTAGGCAAATTTGGATTTACCACCCGCGGCACCTACAAAATCACTTGTCAAAAAACTAGCCTTCTTCTCATTTTTTCCGATTCCAATATACAGCACGACTGTACTCGGTCGTAAAAAAGAGGACTTTTGGTGAATTTTTTTCTCGAAAAATGTGTGCAGGTTTTTATTCTTTTTACATAAAAAAGTATGCTTTACAAAGTTTGTATTGAAAAATCTTTATAATTGTGGCGGATACAATGGTTTGTGCCCACCGTTATTCGAAAAACGTCCTTCGTAGTGACCACTGCTGTTCGGAAACAAATAATCCGAAATAAAAAAAAATCAAACGCATTTAGTTTTCGCAAGGCATTGACTAGTGCTCGGATGAAGAATTTAACAAAATATTTTTATTCTAAAAATTGGGCGCAGTCCAAAGTGAACGTATCGATTTTCGGTGAAAAAAACGGCCAATTTTCGTTGATAAATAAGAAACTATGAACCGAAAAGAAATTAGTCCGTTCAATCACTGCACTCTGATGTTAAAAGAAGCTTGTAAACTTTTAAGTTGATGCGGTGATTTTTGCGATATCGTGGTCACCGATTTTGAAAAAGGCACATTGAGAAAAACGCGTTTAAAGTTCACCGCTACGCGGAACCCACCTATCAACGCCCATTACTCCCTCAATTTCGAACTGATCGACTTGAAATGTTCACATACCATTTTGAAATGTTATATTTCGAGAATTCGTCGAAAACCAATAGTCGATGTTTTCAAAAATGTCAACTGGGTGAAAGCTTTTTACACGGGCTACGGAGTGCGAGCATGGAAATTCCAGACGAGAGACACGAAATGGAAAAAAGGACGAGCTAAGAATATAAGCTGATGCTGCACTTCCTGCTCTGGATGAAGAATATAAATTGAGAAAACCCGATCTCTCGTCCCTCGCCCATACATGTCGACATGTGAAATGTAATTCTGAAGACATTCGTCTTGGAGAACCGTCCTCGTATGAACGTTCCAATACTCAACATAATGCAGGCCCCACACTGCAAAAACAAGGCGTGTTTGACGTGTGTTCAAAGTATGTCGAAATAACACAACATAAAGTCTAAACACGCGTTGCCATGTTGATTCTACACACTTACGCATTCGGTATCACGTAATGCGTTATAATTACACACGTAATGCGTTAAAATTACACACGTGAGTGTGTAATTTTTCACCCAAATGTTCAGCGTTCAATATAGCATAGATATAACAGCTCCGAAATATCCTTCTCCCACATATGTGAGTGTACGAGTACCCCGAGTGACTCGACGATGACGATACCAATGCCCAATTAAAGCGGAGGTGTCCTACGCTCGGGAATCAGCTTCCGGAATGAGGAGGTGAGGAAAAAAGTGTTCAACTTCGAGGGGTGAGGGAACGAGACGTCCTTTTCCGCGGATTCCTAGTCGATAACATCGATTTCCTGACTCCACCCCTCTCTCTCTCTCTCTCTATCTCCTACCCTGTCCGTTTGCAAGAGGAACAGTGGCCCATTCGTGTCTAGCGCTGATTTCCGCACGAGGCAAAAAAGCTTTCCCTTTCATCCTTTACCCGTCTACAAAATCGAGAATAATTGAAAAAGTTCGAAGGGGACAATTATTCGCGCGGAAAACTCTTATAGTTCGAATAGTACCACAGTGGTGGTGGTGAGGAGCGATCGGAAGAGAAAACGAGAACGGATAACGAGTCGTCTGAGTTTGCTGCGTCGACGAGGTGCGCGAGATGAGAGAGAGAACAATAGAGAGAGAGGGAGAGAGAGAGAGAGAGAGAGAGAGAGAGAGAGAGAGAGAGAGAGAGAGAGAGAGAGAGAGAGAGAGAGAGAGAGAGAGAGGAATATCGAGAGTACGAAAAGGCAATCGCTGCCTTCCTCTCTCCATAGAGTATACGTGACGTACGTTGTGACACGAGAAAATAATTGCCTCCGTAAAGCTCTTTGGAGTGGGCGATTGAGACGTTGGGGTTTTGTCTTCCAGCCCCAGTCTTTGCCTCCCTCTGCCTCGCTCCCACCCTAGCCTCTTGGCTTCGCGACCCGCGGGTGTTATCAATCATAGTTATATACATGAATTTATCCGTGGATGCGTCGCAAGCCGTTGGAGCTAAAACGTCGCGGAGGGTTGTGCCGCCTTCGTATGACACGGCGTGTGCAACCAGCGCGTGCTTTTCTCCTCCACGTCCTCAAGTGAGGCATTTGTCTCGCGTCCAACGTCGCCTCGTGCTCCAACACGCGCTTTCCCCTCCCCCCGGTGCACATGTACACACGCGTACACGAGTCTACAGGGCTGCCAATGTGTCACGGCCTTAGGCTAAAGTAACGGGTATAAAATCATGTGCGAATTTAACCATTTTTTTCGTATGAAAAAGTGATTCACTCGTAAAATTAATTACACATCTATTTAGTATGAATATCAAGCTGTTAGAAAAAATATATATATATTTCTTTTCGATGTACGAAATGACCGACTACTCGAAACTTCTCGAAACAGCTTTTTAACAATTCGCGTGACAAATAACTTTAACAATTTTCGCTCGATTTACTTCAAATTTAAAAGTTATGATCCTCATTGCATTTCGCAGAGAACTACGTACGGGATTTCTGAATTAATCGAAAACTTTTCATTTTACGAGCAGTTTATGAGCAGTTGTAACGAAATTTTTCACTGAAAATTCATTTCTTAAGTTCAAATACCTACAACTTTGGAATAAAACATTATTATTTAAGGGCGACTTTGCCCTTGAAATCGGCGGGAGATGTTAGCGGCTCAACATGAGCAGCTAGAAGAAGAGAGGGATGCCTCTATGGACCAGGCATTGCCGATTAGCGGTAATTATAAACACATTTGTGTAAAACACATTACAAAACTTTAAAGCGTTTTTCTCGAAAACACGTTTTTAAAAAATGGCTGACATTCTCCTGACCGCTGTAATTAACATATCGACCTGAAATTTGGAGAGCATACTCAGAAAATATGTCTTCACGGAATGACGGATCGTTTTTTTCGATAGATACATTTTTGCATTTATTATTTATCTTTTTATGCGAAAAAAAAACGCGAAAATTCGATTTTTTTTTTAATTGCCGCCATTTTCCGAAATTTGTACTAAACGAAAAACCCATCCGTCATTCCATGACCAAAGGGTCACAGATTGATAATATGCTTTGAATTTGTGTTTCAGATCAACAAAGAGGGGGCAGTGATGTCAGCCGTTTATCTCCCGCGATTTGAGGACCTGTTTTCGCGGAGCTGCAACGGCCGCCATTTTGGTTTTTTTTTCAACAAAATTTTTTTTTACCGTTCTGTTTATCATGAATAAAAGCAAGAAAAAAAACCGCACTCAAAAAGCTTTACTTCGTTCCCTTTAAAAAAAATAAATGTAAAACACCTGAAATATGGCACTACAAGGACAAAGTCTCCGTTAAATTCCGTACGTACTTCTCTACGTATTCCATGTAGATTGGCGAGAATTTTTGTTTTTTGTTCTAGGTAAAAAAATTGTGGATGCTAAATGTCGCGCGGAGCGCCTAAAAAAAATAACAAACGATAATATCAGTAGTCGGCCATTTTGTACATCGAAAAAAAAAATCGAACAGCTTGATATTCATACTAAATAGATGTGGCAATTAATTTCACGAGTGAATCATTTTTTCATATGAAAAAACATTGTTAAATTCGCACATGATTTCACCCCCGTTACTGTGGCCTAAGGCCTTAATTCCAAAATGACAATCATCTACAGCAACGGACCAATTGGTACGGCTGGTTACCCCGCCTCCGTAGTCGGCAAGTTGAACAGGGTTGAGAATGAACGTCGAGGCGATGCATCTAAGGGAGCCGATGATGTCGGCAATTTTGGGCTTTCGGTAAATTGGCCACTTTGGTACGAAACGGTCCATACGTAGGACAGCGGAGGACAGTCGGGCTTTCACGAATTGTGGAGGACGACGATGGAGGGCTGCTGGTGACGTCTAACGTAACGCCAATAACTCACGGCCACGAAGCGTGGAAGTGGAGCTTTCTCGGTTGGGAGCTCGGAAGGTCTTCGAGTCTCGACGAGCTCCCCAATGTCTTAGCACCCACAACTATGAAGGCCTAGGAGCAGCCTCTCTCTCTCTCTCTCTCTCTCTCTCTCTCTTCTGCCATAACTCGGGGTAGTATTTGCTCTCTACAGGATGGCCACGGCAGCTAAAAAGCCTCGTTCGGGGAGTACACTCGCAGGACCCTCGACGCACATGGTCCCGCAACTGCAGTCGATGGCGCTCCCAATGAGGGAAGCAAGACAGAGCGAGAGAGGGAGAAAGAGAGATGGAAATGGAGAACCATCGCAATAACGCCCCTACAAGGAACAGCCAAGTTTGCCGAGGCATCGACGAGAAATTACAGACCGGGATGTCTTAGGAGCACGGGCTAGACGTTAATTACGTCCCTATACGTGGGTGCCTGTTCGGTTTGGAATTGACAATTACAGACTCGGCAATACAGAAGCCAGGGGGAGTTTCGGCTATTGGTTCACCGGCAAGGGGCAAATACGCCGGTACACGCTTGGCCAATACTGGCAAATACAAAGACCCATCCTAACCTCCATTTACCATTCGCAAATCGACCCGAGTTACGGATTCTCGCCAATGCGATCAATCGAATTCCGTGTCAGGGTGAAGAGGAAACATTTTCCAAGTCCCTCGCTCGAATTGACTCTGATCACCAATTGAGGAACAACGCAAGGTACTCCGGGTGTTTGGCTCATCAGCGAATGGTGTGCTTTTTTCGCCTCTTCTAAAATTCTCGATACGCCAGCGAGAATTGGACTCGACCAACTGGATTCAAGTGTCGTCGCGAAATGCGACTGTGAATGTTTGGCCATGAGAAGAAACTTCAGTGCCGAAAGAAATATCAAAGGAGCGATTCATGAAGATATGCTGCTGGTTTTTTGGCGAGCTTTGCGATTTAGTAATTAATTTCTGCGCTCGAGGATAATATTTATCTGGCAATTTTAATTTATAGAGAACATCCCGGGGAATTTTTCGATCTCAATATCGTTTATTCTTGGGGATTAGGAGAATTCGAGGCGGAAACGTGGAAAGAAAAATACTGGATTCTATTTTTTTTAATGAGAACAATCACTGGAAATGATTTGCGTCCGGTTAAGGAGAGATATACCCCTATGTGGTCGAGGTCGAGGATTTCGAAGCTATGAACATTCCGTCGACCGTAGAAGACCTACACTATGGGCCTGGTATCGATGATTCCATGTAAGTTGACAAATTTCATGATTTATTCATTCCCAAATTTTCAAACGCGTTTTTCTCAAAACCACGTTTTTCAAATCGGTACCCAAAATTCCTCGAAAACCAATGAACCGATTGCCTTGAGGTTTTTTGGGGTTATTCTATACACCATTATCTAGTACTTGTCATAGGATTTTTTTTTCCGTTACTTAGTTTTTGTTTTATAGGCAAAATAATAACTAATTTTTGGCCCAAAAATTACTATTTATGTTCAAACGTCCGCCATTTTGTCATAAATCGATATTTTCAAAAGCGGCTATGACAAGTACTACATTATAGTATCTAATTTAATAATCTTTTTGGTTTTTTTTTAGATGATTTTTGAGGAAACGCCAGTGGGTACCGTATACGCAGATTTTTTTACGACGCTCCAAAGATCCTCCAATGTCCTTGTATATTTTTGATATTTTTAAATAAAGAAAATTAAACATATTTTTAAATGTATATACTTTTAGATAATTAAAACCCCAATTTCAAATAGTTTTCCTTGAAAAAAAATCACAAAAATGACCTTTTTCCGGCTCCTTGGTCTCTATCTCCCCTTAATGAATATTTCACCATTGGGAGTCGAGAAACTTTGGGCTTGAATGGCAAGTGCAATGGTTTGGATAGACACGAGACCGTGGTACTAATAATCCATATCTTTGGTAAATATCAATAATGTGAAAAACATGAATAGGAAATGTTTAAAAAATGAATAACAAATATTAAAAATATGAATATTTACATGGAGACATGGAGACTAAATATTTTAAAAGTAGATAATAAATATTTAAAATATTTAAAATATGCAATGAACCATGTTTTTCGGGAAATATTTCTTTTTTACCATTCACGGAAAGAGTGTCCATTATTTTGTACTCCATAATTTTTAATTACACCGTTATTTAGCCTTCCTAGCTTACCCTATCGCTTCACACTAGTCATACCACTGATCATACTTGAGACTTGAACAATTTCTATTTTTAACACATGCAAAAAATAATCATTTGTAATAACTAAAATTATCCACGCGTAAACTGTTCAATGAATGTTCACATTTAATTAGAAAAATGAAAAAATAGTTATTACAACGATTCGCCTAGTATTTCTAGGTTTGATATTTGGCAACATCGGTTCTATCTCCGTCTCTTTTTACTCAACCAGGCGAGATTAACCTCCATGCATTTCAACGTCGATCTGTCAAAACAATGTCAGGTGCGGGAAATATAAAGCATTGTATCCGGGCCACGACTGGTGGAAGGCGTGGAAAATTTGTGTCGGCGAAATATGTCCGTTAAAAATGAAATATGTGTGGAAATTCGAATGAGTGAGATGGGGTTAGGACTACAGTCAGCTGTTGCCTTGCTGTCACGTCTTTTTATCGTAGCAAGTGGAAATAAATTCAATACCGGAAGTTCAAACTAAACTTCATATTACATAAAAATTAGGTCAATAAGCGTAACTTTTTTTAAGAACGTTGGATTACTACAAGTGTTAAGTATGTAAATCTGATTATTTTTAAGAATCTGACGGATTCCCACTATTATATACACTTTTGTAGCGATCGGAAATTGGGTTTTTCATGTCGTCTCGGAATTCCTTCACAAAAATACGCAATTTTAATATCTCTCTTCTCTGTAATTAGGTCGATAACCAACTCTGAAATTTTACAGAGACGATTATTAATATATTTAGGGAAGCTCAAAAAAAAAATGAAAATCCTATGGATTGAAGCCTGGCGGTAAGATTACCTTGTGGCGGACACTACTGTGATGGGTTAAAAAATTGATTTTTTTTGCATTTTCTCAAAGTATGCCTATTCATTAATATGTGAAAAAAAATCAAGTTGAAATTTCGATAATTGACCAAGGTAGAGACGATTTAGTGAGAGCGGGTAGAACGACAATCTACGTATACTAAATCGTTCAATCGCATTTGTAATGTATGAGATATGTGTTCTCTATGAACGCTGTATAGGTGTTGGCTAGACACCTGTATAGAATCACTCTCGTGTCGTAATATACCCCTCGGGTACATTATAGCGTTTTTCTCGAAACTATTTTTCTCAACCTGGCCAGAACCGATTTTAAATTTTTTAAATTACAAAAAATTGTGTCATCGCCGTAACTATCGTTGTGGATTGGACTTTTTTTTCGTTAATTTATTATTTTTCTAGCCCCCGAATATAAATAAAAATTTCGCCAAAATTACCTACTCTTTTTTTTAACACCCGCCATTTCGTAATTTTCCTCAATAGCTCCCTACAACGAGTACTAAATCTATCTAGAATATAAAACTTTTTTATTTTTATTTTCCAGACCAAACATTGTCAAGTCATCGATCCGGCCATAGGACCACATTTTTTATACAGAGGCTGTAATATGTATACCTCAATAACGTTGTTAATTTGAATCTTTTTTTAAATAAAAATGTACAGGAAATAAGTTCAAGGCATGCATAATAACACACCTTTTTTGCAACTCTTACATAAATAATCTCGCGACAAAAAGTCGGAAAAACGACGTTTTTCGGTCCGTCACAATGGTGTCATCCCTCAATAAGTTGAACATTGATTTTTTCCCGTAATTCAAGAATATTAATTGACTGATTTTCAATTAATCAGACAGAGAGAGGGGCGGGAGGAGAGAGAGAGAGAGAGAGAGAGAGAGAGAGAGAGAGAGAGAGAGAGAGAGAGAGAGAGAGTACTCCGATCGCATCCACAAGGCTCCGAACCACTCAAAATAATCTCCAGCTCGCGCTAGAGAACTAGGGACTTTAGCCCGCCACGAAAAAAAAGTTCGTCAGAGAGGAACGAGTCCGTGTTTGCGCTTTTCGCCTGTAATGATGAACTACGCTGCGCAACTGTGCGCCAATACTGAACGAGAGAGAAAGCGAGAGAGAGAGAGAGAGAGAGAGAGAGAGAGAGAGAGAGAGAGAGAGAGAGAGAACCGCAGCTTTTCGCTCTTACGGCGGGGAAAAAGTTTTCCGGCTTTCCTCGTATATCCCTCGGAAAACTCAAGTGCGAAAAACAAGAGAGGAACAAATTTTCCGAGAGAAATAAAGAGAGAGAGAGAGAGAGAGAGAGAGAGAGAGAGAGAGAGAGAGAGAGAGAGAGTCCACGTAAGAGATGGCCTAGAAAAATAATATAAAAAAGGACAAGTAGGTAGTATAAGCCTGGCAGAACGTTCACGCTCCGTTCCATGCTCGGCTGCTCCGAAAGTCTCGACGAGTCGAAGAAAGAAGAAAAATAAAAGAAGAAAAAAAAACATGAAGAAGGGCGGAAAATGAGCGAGGAGAAGCGTGGAGGAGGCGCAAAAAAGGCTATTGCGAAGGAAAACTCCGCCGTCTAATGTACCGGAAAATGTACATTTAGCGAGAAGTACGAGGGCGAAAAGCTTTCAGAGTGTATGTCCATATATGTATGTTTGTATTTAAATGCGAGGCCAAATGAGCATCATTGGCGTCGTCAACCCAAAAGGGTTGGCACGCCCTTTTTATTATCGTGCAAGCACATTTTGAAAAATAACGTTGCATGCATCCCTCGCGGAATTAAGGGAGGACACCACTGTGACGGGCCGAAAAAAGTTCGTTTTTCCGATTTTTTGTCTACCGGATTATTTTGTTTGGGATTTGGAAAAAAAAGTTTGTTACTCAGCATGCACTGAAATGATTTCGTGTATTTGTTTTTTAAGGCGTTACCCCCACTTGTAGCGCAAAAAAAGGCCTTTTTCATGAATTTTTTTAAAGAAAACTACAATACTTTTTTAATCGATCAATATACCATCTTGAAGAACTTTCAGTAATTTTTTTATTGAAAAATATTACATTGTTTAGTGGCAAATGGCCGTCAATGAAATAATGTTTTTATATACACGGTTTGCGGTGACCAACATTGCGGCGAAGTGGATCATCTGAAGAAAAAAATGCGGATGGATTTAGTCAAATATAAGTATAAACTAGTCTTTAATCGAAGGATTTTGAAAAATATTCATTTTTCACAAAATGGCGGACAGTCAAAGTTAATGGTTCGATTTTAACGAAAAAAAACGGCCGTTTTTTGGCTATAAAACGGCCATGTTTTTTCGAAAAAAAAAATCGAACGATTGAAGACTACATTTTTATGTATTAAATAAGCCTGCAACATTTCAAGAAGATCGGTTCATTAGTGTTCGAGTAATCTTGGTCACCGACTTCGGAAATGCCATTTTGAGAAAAACGCGTTTAAAGTTTCTCCTTCAACGCTCTTTCAACGCGGATTTTTCTCTTTCAACGCTCATATCTCAGTCAATTTTGTTCGGATCGACTTGAAATTTTCAGGACATATTCTCAGATACTTGTACTTCAAAAAAATGCAATTAAAAAAAAATCGATTTTTTCAAAATCGCAAGTGGGGGTAACCCCTTAATTGACAATTAACTACCCTATTGAGGTATAATAGAACCTCTGTTATAAAAAATGTGATCCAATGACCGGATCGATAACATGACAATGGTTGCCCTTAAAAATAAAAATAAGAAAGTTTCATGAACCATATAAATGTAGTTCTCGTTGTACCTAGCCGTTTTCCGAAAAAAAAACACGAAACGGCGGGTGTTAAAAAAATGTGTAATTTTGGCGAAATTTTCACGTATATTCGGGGGCTTGAAAAAAACCTAAAAAAAAAATCTACTTCGTATAATGATCGCTACTGCAATTACGGAAATATTGGTTTTTGAAAATTGAATATCAGACAGTTATAGCTAGAGTTATGACTCCCACTAAATCGTCTGTAACTCGGTCAATTTTCAATATTTTGAGTTTTTTTTTCACATATTCTGTTTCAACTTTGAAAAATGTTTCTACTTTGAAAAAAATGCAACAAGAAAAACAGTCACCTGCAACCTCGCAATCCGATCAGAACTACTCACCAAAAAAATGAAGCGCAGATATTCTCGAAACGTTGTGCCTCATTTAAAGAGCAAAAACCGACAGCCAAGTGGGCATCAATTTTTTACCCCACATCTGGATATTTTGTGCAACGGTATGCTTTGACTCGAATCTCAAAGAGGCCGTCGAGGAGCCTCGATTTCCAACATTTCTACGTTGAAAGCGCCGAAGAGGAAATTCTATCCGTTTTCTCGGACGCAGTCGTGCCCATCTCCCTCGAAGAATTCGCGATATAATAAAGAGCCTTTCTCCACTTCGTGCATTCCGATTTTACGAAATTTATCTTCATCCGTTCGCTGACGCACGCAGAGTGGAACAACAAGAGGCGGCAAGGGCGGAAATATGTTTTCGCGAAAGGGTGGTAACCGGAATGCGGAGAATTGTTTGTTATTATTGTTGGCATTGTTGTTGCTTTTACTACATTCAAATATATATATATATATATAATAATAAGAAAGGTAGTATATATAATATATACAATAAGAAAGGTAAAATATTAAATATGTTTCTACAAAATTATGAAAGTATTTTTATAATAATACAATTTCAAAGCGAAATTATCAAATATGGATATGGTAGGTATACATATATAGGCGAAATTGGTTTCGAAGACGAAGACGTTTTCTTCCTAAGCGAAATGTCACTGAAATTCTTGGCAATTATTAGCAGTTTATAGCAATGAATATAATAACTCCGGTACTTGAACAATTGTCAATTCACATTGTAGAAGGATTCAAAAGTATTCGTATATTATTTGAAATTTTTTTAAAGCGATTTAACACGTTGAAAACTATACGAAGACGTTTTCGTCTCAGTGCGACCGCGGAAGCAATGAAATTACAGTGCGACCCCGCAGGGTTAAATGTATTTTTATAAAATCATAAATGTATTTTTATCCTGATAAAATTTAGAAGTTGAATTATCAAATATGAATGCATATGATTTATATATATAGGCGAAATAGTAAAATAGTAAATAGAATTATCATCAAGCTATCAATTATAGTTTTATTATTACATTATAATACATTATATAAATGTATTATATAAGATACATTATACTTTATTGTAATACAATTCAAAATCGGAATTATCAAATATAAATGCATATGGTATCAATATGGTGTCGAATATATATGATATTAAATATATCAGTAGAAAATTATGAAAATATTTTTATTATAACGCAATTCAAAAGCAGAATTATCGAATATAAATGCATATGATATATGTGTGCATACATACATGCATTCATACATATATATATTTATATATATACATATACATATATATATATTAGGGTGGTAAAAAAAAAAAAATCTCAACGCAAAATTGAAGTATGTAAATAAAAAGAAAGTTTATCAAAATTTAGGGGTTACATACAATTTCTTAATTAGTGCTCAAACGCCTTTTTCATGATTATCGGAGTATTTATTTTTTTTATCGCGATGCAGAAATTATAGTGCGTAATCCAATGTAACTCTTGATTTAATTTTTCTCTGTAACAATACACAATTTTTATTTAAACATTTTTTTTTACCATAAACAATTTGTATTTGCAGATTAAGAATCAATATATGTAATTCGGTTGTGAACATTATATCAACCATTTGATGAACAAGGACACGGTGCTCACATCACTGAACGTCTAGCAAGTATGCGTGTTTTTTTTTTGGAGTAATATGTTGTTTTGGAGTAAGAAAACAAAGTCATACGGATTCGAGAGTTACAAACCGCGGCGCTTTTGACGCTACTGCACCTTTGTTTCTCTGACTGTCCGTGAGTTCTTTTCGCGATTCATTTGACTGTTTCCAGTAGTTGCTGTATTGAGGTACGTCACAGTACACGTAAAAATAAAAATGTAAAAAATGATCGCGGATTTGGACGATAGTAAAGTGCCAAAATTTATCCGATTGGGTCGGAAATCGAAGAATTTGTGGAGCGAAAATTACCTACGAATAGAGAAGCATTGACCATATTCTTTCACCATCATGATACTCTTAAATTTTCCGTTCGCGAGAGTACACAAAACGTTCTCGACAAAATAACTAATATTTGGCACGAAACAGGAATAGGAATTTCTCTACCTTGCATCAATTTCAAAAGGTTACAAAAATTACGATTTGAGTGGACAGCATAGAAAACAAATTATGTACGGAAAAATCAAACTGATCAAAGCAATTAAAATTTTTTAGAAAATTATATTATTATGTCTATTGGCGGGGGAAAAAATTGACGAAAAATCAAAAAAAAAATTAAAAGTCGTTTGAGCACCATCTAAAAAAATGTTTAGACCTCTCAAATTTTTTATGAATTACTTTTTCATAACGTAGTAACATTTTCCGTCGAGTACCACGAAGAAAAAAATTACCAATTATAGTTTTATAATTATATTATGTAAATGTATTATATAGAATACATTATGCATTATGATAATGCAATTTAAAAGCGGAATTATCAAACATAAATGCAAATGGTATAAATATGGTGTAAAATATATGTGATATTAAAAACATCATTATAAAATTATAAAAGTGTTCTCATTGTAACATAACATAAAGGCGAGATGGTAAAATATTAAATGCGCTATTATAAAATTATGAAAATATTTTTATTACAAAGCCATTCAAAAGCAGGATTATCGAATATAAATGCATATGATATATGTGTACATATTTCTATATATATATATATGTGTGTGTGTGTGTGTGTGTGTGTGTGTGTGTGTGTGTGTGTGTGTGTGTGTGTGTGTGTGTGTGTGTGTGTGTGTGTGTGTGTGTTTGTTTGGGTGTGTTTGTTTGGGTTTGGGTATATATATATATATATATATATATATATATATATATATATATATATATATATATATATATACATGTGTGTGTGTGTGTGTGTGCATGTATAATAAAAAGGAGGAACGAGCGCGTGCACATCTGGAACGAAGCAATGTACATACAGATTGTCAAGCATATAGCGAGTAACATGCAATAGAAACTCGTACAACTCTCCCTGCGAGCTTTCGGTACTCTATCTCGCCGCAGCGTTATGGATATAACGACGTGCCCGGTCTTTATGGTCCACAAATTGTATCTTCACGGTCCCGTACACGCTAGAACCAACAATGGGTGGGTATAACTTATCGAGCAACAGTTTGATATCTGGAGGCAATGATTTCACGAGTTGGTGGTTTGCTTTTCTCTATTTTTCTTTCTTCCCTTTGCCGCCCGTTGAAATTGCACGATCGAGCACCCGTTACGTGAACATCATCGACGACGGTCGCAATGTGACAAAGGACAATTTTAAATTCCATGGTACCGTCGACGTTCCTTCGTTGTTTCTTTTTCTTCTTTTTTTTAAATCGGTTGGTAGACAAATGGCAATGATATTTTTGTCAAGATAAAAAAAGTTGTGCGATCGCGTATTAATTGGCAAAGATCATTCAATCGATCGAATCGTCATTTTTCTGTTTTTGTTTCTTCCAGATTGAGTATGATTTTTTTTCGGACATTATTCTGGAGCTTTAAGTTCGAAAAATCAATTTTTTCGAAACTAATATGTTTTAATTGGATTTCACCTTATAAATGTTCCCTGAAAATTTCAAGGTGATCGGTTCGAAATTGACAGATTCAGAGGCTCTTATGTTGAGATTATAGATATTATAGATATAGATATTATATTATAGATATAGATATATATAGATATTATAGATATTGTTATAAAAGTTGTTACACTTAATAAATACACTTTCGAAATACATTTTTTTTAAATATATATTTATTAAAATCACTATTATAGACGAAAATGGTAGTTAAAAAAATATCGTAAAAAAATGGTAGGTCTGCGCTGTTGATGAAATCTCGGAGATAGATTATTCGAAACAAAAAAATCAAACGGCTTTAGATTCAATATGTTAATGGGTATAGCGCATATCATACGATTTTTTATGTATGCACAAAATGGCGGACATTTTTCGGAAAAACAAAAAAAATGTGTTTTTTCACCGTTTTTGGCAAAAAAAAATAGTAACTATCAAAAAAAAAAGTTAATCCTTTATATGCGCTATAGCTATAGTTGTACAGAATATGTGGTTAAAATTTCATAAAGATCGGTTCAGTAGGTTCAAAGATTTTATCAACAAGCCGACGAAAAACGCGTTTAAAGTTTGTTTGGGTTACATACAACATAAAAAAACTTTTTTTTATGTATTCCAAAAGTGTATTTATTAATCGTAACAACTTTTATATCAATATTTATATTATGAGCTAATGAAAAAAAATTAAAATAGCATTTTTTAGCGTCTAAAGTGAGAAGACCCCTTAAAAGCTTCTTTCTTGAAAGTACGTTTTCAAAGTCGGTGAGCAGAATATCTAAAAAAAACTACGGCATCGTTCTTTCTGAAATTTTAAGAGCTTCTCCGAGATGTAAAAATGAAATATTTGATCGAAGGATTTTTTCCCAATGTATACTTACGATTTAAGGCGTTATACGCAGTTGCAAGGCCAAAAAGGTCGTTTTTCGCGATTTTTTTCTGGAAAAGCATTTCATTTGGGCAAAACGAAAAGTATTAGGCAGTGTAGTGGCATCTTTTTGGTTTAGATTGGCATTTTTTATTTTCAAAAATATTCATTAACATTGCTTCTGTAGGAAGTTTCCTGGAGGTCCCCGAAAAAAGTATCCGCCGGTGAGCAAAGTATCTCCGGTTTGGATTATCTAAAATGATAAAACCAAAAATATTCTTTCAGGGGATAGATGAATCCAGGTATCGATCGAAGGAATTGTCGAAATTTTTATTTTTGACAAAATGGTGGCTCCGTAAATAAACAATTTCGATTCTCGACCAATTTTTTTTCGTTACATCGTTGAAAAAATATAGAAATAATTATCGGAAATCTTATTTCTTCGATCGATACCTGAAGAATATATCTGACAAGGTTGTGTTCAAATTGCAGACCGATCGGTTGAGCCGTTTTTGAGAAATCGTGCTTACCGACTTTGAAAACACCGTTTTGAGAAAAACGCGTTTGAAGTTTCGCGCGCTTACTCTGTAGCCCTCCGAGCGCCCTTACAAATATGTATGTATTTCCGAGAATATTCGCTGGATCGATTTGAAATTTTCAGGGAATATACTCACATATATGTATATTCCGAAAAGCCAATTTAAAAAAAATCGATTTTTGGATATTTCTAACTGCGTATAACCCGTTAATAAACGAAAAATGCCAACTTTTCGCAATAATCAAGACTCTCTTTTTGATTTTTAGATAATAAATAACCTGATTCAGAAGAGCATTGCTCACCGCAAAAGACGTTTTCGAGAAGTCCTTCGCGGACGTCAGCTATAAATCGATTATAATAAAATATTTTGACACAAACAAATTACAGAGGAATCTTCCGATGATACTTTTTCGAATACGTAATTTTTGTAGAAATGTATCATCACGATTTTTTTTTTAAATCTCAAAATTAGCTGTTTTCGACTGTTACAACTAGGCATAACCGGTTGAGTGGTATTTAATTCGACGAGGCAAAATTTTGCCAATAAAATTAAGGGGCTCGAGCGCCCCCACCGCACGAGAATCTCACCGTAGAGAATTCGAACGATCACTTCAAAGAGTTTCGGGACAATTGACGAAACATTACAATTTATTTCAAATGTATACTTCTATTATTATTGTTCTTTAATTATTATTATTATTCTTTAACAACTATTATTATTCTTATATTATTATTCATATTATTCTTTGTCATTTACTGAAAGTGCCCTCCAAATCTTAGATCCATCGTCTACACCGTTTCTATAAAATGTACAACTGAAAAAATACCTTTTAATTCATGCCTATAAAGAGATAACATAAGGAGTACGTAGGGAGTGCACAGATGAAGAAATTATCATAATGTACTGAGTGATTTGACAGTTTTTTAAATAAAATTTTAAACATTTTTTCACACTATTTCAGCGATAATGGTAGGCATCTCCCTACGGTAAAAAAAGTGTTTATTTCTGCAACTCTGAATTTTGTAGAATCAGTGTAGATGATCGATTTAGAATTAGGAGGTTGCATTGAGCATGTGACAAAGAATTTACTGTACAAATTTGAATTAAGGCGGTCCTCTAGTTTCTCGGCTCGAAAAAATCGATTTTTTTTCTTTCATAAATCACATCTACAACATGTGTAGAAAATGTGTGCCAAAGGATTTTTCGATATTCCAAGTGGTTCACAAGTTACGGCCCTGGAACGGAGCAGGTATACGAAGCGCGCGCCGGGAGCGCGAACTTTCAAACGCGTTTTTCTCGAAACGCCATTTTTCGAAACGGTGACCACGATATTTCAGAAACTACTGCACCGATCTTGTTCAAATTTATACAGCATCTTTAATATGTTATAAGCCAGCGATTGAACTAGGATTATCATGATTGCTTCGATAGTTTTTTTTTGTACGAGCGAAAAACTTAAGAAAAAATGAGTAAAAAATAGAATGTAATTTTCAAAAGTGTATAAAAAAGTCAATTTTTGTAATTTAGAATTCACTCTAGTTCAATCGCTAGTCTTAAATATGAAGATTAAAATGCCGTTTGGTTTTTTGATTTCAGATAAGCAGAACAGCCGCAATCTTGGTCACCGTCAAGCACCTCTTTTACTTGATGTCTTCCTGTCGGCCACTATAACCTTTATTCTATTATATATTTTGACTTCAAAAAATTTGTAAAGCTTATTCAAATGTTAATGAAGATTATGCAAAAACAATGAGATCGATTATTTCGATGCTTTGCCCGTAAAAAATTATTGAAAAAGCCGTAAAAAAACAGCCGAGAAACTAGAGGACCGCGTTAAATGGTAATATTTCCTCAATTGTCCCGAAATCCTTAAAACGTCACGCTGATCCAAACGATCGCAAAAACACTAATCCGGAGGGTTGCAAAAAAACACCAAAGAGTCAGAAAGGGAAAAAATCCTTCCTTCATTTTTTATTGCCCGGCGAAAGCGACGTACCAATAATTTCCAGTGCCGCAGTAATTTACTCGATCCCCACTACACCTGTCCACGGTATGTACATACGCGCGCTGAACCCGAGATGAAAATTTTTTCGAGCCAAACGAGCGACGGCGTGAGAGTGAGAAAGAGAGCGAAAAAAAGATAACGGGTAAAAGAACTGGTCGATGTTGAAAAGCGAGGTACACCGTGAAGCCCGTAGATAAAAGTGCAGAAAATAAAGAAAAAAAAACGGGATAACAAAAAAAAGCGGGCGAATTCTAGAACCGGGAAAACACACAGCTCGAAGCCAAAGAGCACGAAGAAAAGAGTTTTTCGACCTCCGGGACTTTTGCGGTGACCCAGATATCACGCCTGTACGTGTGTATGGGCACCACCCTAAAGCTGCAGCTCCAATTTTATAAAAGCGTAAAAAGGGAGAGAGAATGGGAGAGAGAGAGAGAGAGAGAGAGAGAGAGAGAGAGAGAGAGAGAGAAAGAGAGAATTGACAAACGAACGAGAGGGAAAATGCTTTTCTCTCTACTCGCTACACAAAAAGGTTACTTTTGCAAGTACCAACGCCTGTATCCAGCCTTTTTCCTCTTTGACCCTTTGCTTTCGCGACCCCCAAGGATTATCATATGTATATAGTAATTTAATTTAATTGAACATAAAAATATGATATATATATATATATATATATATATATATATATATATATATATATATATATATATATAGAATTTTATTATTTTTAATTAAGGGGTTAAGCCACAGTAACGGGTATAAAATCATGTGCGAATTGAACAATTTTTTCTCGCATGAAAAAGTGATCCACTCCTAAAATTAATTACACATCTATTTTGTATGAATATCAAGCTGTTAGAAAATACATTTTTTTTCGCTGTACAAAATGGCTGACTACTAATATTTTCTTTTGTTATATATTTTAGGCGCTCCACGACGTGACATTTAGCATCCACAATTTTTTACCTAGAACAGAAAACAAAAATTCTCGTCCATCTACATTAGAATACCTAGAGAAGTACCTACGGAATTTAGAAAATATTGTTTTATTCAAAAGTTGTAGGTATTTGAATTGAGTTGTAGGTATTTGAATAAATTTTCAGTGAAAAATTTCGTATAAAACTGGGCACAAAATGAAAAGTTTTCGATTAATCAGAAATTCCGTAGGTACTTCTCTGCGAAATGCAATTAGGAACAAAACTTTTAAATTTGAAATAAATCGAGTGAAAATTGTTGAAGTCACGCCAATTGGAAAAAAGCTGTTTCGAGAAAAACGCGTTTAAAGTTTTAGGTACTATATGGCCCTGCCAGAGGTGGGCTTACAGTATTCGCTCAAAGTCGGTGAAAAAAAATGTTCTTGCTATAAATCGAATAGTAACGTATTCTGATGATGATAAATCACCGTTTGAGCGAAAAGAATGGATCTTTTGAAAATTCTATTCTAGCCTTACCCCTTAAGTAACATTTCTGCATTCGTATATATACAGAGTGACCGGAAAGGTGACGTTCGCGGACTGCATAAAAAACATTAGGGGTTCAAAGTCGTTCAAGGTCATTTTAATCGGTGTTCGAGATGACCTTGAACGACATTGAGCCCTAATGTTTTTTATGCTGCTTGAGGTGCTCCACAAGATGGTTGACACAAAATGTACCATTCCATTTAAAAAAGTGGAGGTGACCTACACTGTGCGTCAGCGCCTCCACCGAAATAATAAAAAAACTGGTCGCATTTGATGGCCCCCTTCGCCCTGTACAACTTTTGTCTGGAACATTTTTTTGTGACGTCAATAATTACCGAGTTATTTCCGGTGGCAGAGATAAGAGGGACAACCTGCACACACACACACACACACACACACACACACACACACACACACACACACACACACACACACACAAACACACACACACACACACACAAAATTGTAGGATCTCGGCAAAGAGTTGAGGGGGAGCGAGAAATGTACAAAATTGCAAAAAGTGCACCACGAGAGAACGCACACGAATACGAAAAAAAATAGCATACCATCCCCCCCCCCCCCTCCGTCCTTCTCGTATCGCTGCTTTTCCTCCGTTATTCTTCTTCGCTAATGGCTGCAGACGGAGCTATCGCGTGCGCTATTTATCGCGAGAAAGGCGAGGGTCCCATGATCGCGAAATCGTATCAATATACAGACACACACACATACACGCACATATATATATATATATATATATATATATATATATATATATATATATATATATATATATATATATATATATATATATATATATATATATATATATGTATATGTGTGTGTGTGTGTGTGTATGTATCGATGTCCACGTACCTGCGAAAGAGAATCCGCCAGTTGGTTCGACGGCGATTAACGCCAATTCTGTCATGCGGAAAAGAGCGCGAGGGTGAAAGAGGAGCCTGGGATCAAGACGATCAATGTTAAATGGGCTTAATGGACCAACGGCAAGATAGAGATTGTCGCGTGTACACGAGATCAATGGAGAAAGTTAATAGCTGAGACACTAGTAAGACACTAGGGAGTTATACGTGTACGGGAGAGCAATCGGACCGAGCTGAAGCGATCGAAGATGGTGTGATCCTTCCGATATATCTGCTATATGTGTTTGTGTAGGTCTACGTGAAGGAAACAAAGTGATAAGAATCGCCGAGTTCGGTAAGCATGAGAGAATCCGCCTTAATAAGATGAGAGAAAGAGAGAGAGAGAGAGAGAGAGAGAGAGAGAGAGAGAGAGAGAGAGAGAGAGAGAGATGCCGGGGCGTGAGAAAGATTCTTCCCAGAGTCTTTTAATGTCTGCCGCGTGATCGCCTGATGACTCGAGGCTGAGCTCCCGTCTGACCAACGTCGGCCTACTCTACTTGGAGATCCCCCTTGATCTCCGGATAGGCTCTCAACTACTGGCCGGCCTATAAACGTAATGTAATTTGACAGGGACTCTTTTTCTTCATACCCCGTGCTCTCATAACAACTCCTCAACACACATTTCTCTATTTATATTATTTTTCCATCACACACCGTAACCGAGGCCGTCAAATATCACCCACACAAGTTGCGTTCACGAATATATGTTTTTTAGCAATATATGAAATGAAAATAATCATCTTTCCAAAATGCCCATTTGTCGACGTGATATAGTCGATTTTTTTCCTCAATTTCGTGCTCAAAAAGATATACCCGCGTCGCATCGTCGAATTCGCTGTGAATCAATTACGCAAGGCGGCATAACAGTGGGTTGCACTTACAAGAAACAGCACTCAAGTGTTCACCTTCGATGTTGATTGAACTCATATATGTGATGAAGAATTGAAAACCATTAGACACGTATTATTTTTTATCGGCGGAAAAACGGTTTTAAGGGGGAAATCAGCCCTTAAAGAAAAATGTGTCACCGCTTAATTTAATTTTTTGTCAAGACTCCTAAAGTAGATTTTTCACAGCTTAACGTTAAGGGAGGAGATACCATTGGGCGAGGAAACAATTGTTGATTCTGTTTACTTTTTTAAGGAAATATTTTTTCACTATTTTTGACACTTAGGATATGTTTTATTACAACTTTTGGCTATTACCTGTTTTTTTTTTAATAATCTCTAAAAACGGCGGAGGTGTTGCAGGGTTTTCTGAAATGGTTGCAGCGGGTATTGTCTGACGGCGTGACACGTAGCGTCGTCGAGGCATTTTTAAATTGTTATAAATAATGAAATAATGCCTTGAGCGATATGGAAAAAAATAGTGGTATAATTTAAAGCTCGTTTAATACAAGGATATTGGTTAGAAATCGAAAATTAAATTTTGAATATGCAAAAAAAATTATGCGAAAAAAAACGTGAAAAAGGACTTTTTTACAAATATTGCTGTAACTCTTGTAATTATAGACAAAAAAGAAATGGTTTTATAATCTGGAAACAATGTACTTTGAAATAGACATAGCGGTTTCTGTGGACTTTTCAAAAATCATATTTATTTCATCCAACGCAGGTGCGATTTTGAAGGAAAGAATGAAACGGTTACGCATATAAAAAAATGTATGTTTTATTGGAAAAAAAAATTGTACGGCATCAAAATAATTTGTTTGGGTCCCGTGGACCCAGTGTGACTATTAAGGGTTCAACAAAAACATTGAATTTTCCGAAAAATAATGGCCACATTTTGCGATAAAAAATACTTATTTTTATTATTATTTTAAAAAATACTTAGGTTAACGTCTCAGACAATAAGGTTAGAAAAATGTATACCAAATTTCTTCAGAATCGATCGAATATATTTTTAGCTATACGTCACGCGAGTTTTGAAAATGCAGTTTAGAATACCGTGCCATATGCCTCCGCCATTTTTAAAGATTAATAAATAAAAAAAATACCATGTAACAGCCGAAAGTGGTAATAAAACATATCCTACGTCTCTCAAATGGTGAAGAAATCTTTCCTTAAAAAAAAAATCATGAAAATCAGCATTTTTGTTCCTTACCTAAAGGTATTTCCCGCCTAGCAAAAATGTTCGTTCTTATTTCATTTAGATCAGTGGACTGACGCGCCTTTCTTTGTGGGGTGATTTCCTCTCTTAAGGAGGTACACCAGCTTCATACAATGTTGCCATGCTAAACCATGGTAAAATTTCAAAATGGTGATAGATCAATAAAATTTGGTGAATATATTCTTTAGTATTATATATGTCAATACAATTTTTTTCAGATTTTTTCATTGTGCCGTTATCGAGTAATTGAACATTGAAGTTCACCTGTATAAGTATAGCGTTTTTATAGATATAGGTATATATTCCGGGTATAAGAATAAACGCTTGTGAATTATTTGTAAGAAAACGGCACAACCAAAAAATCTGAAAAAATTTGTATCTACATGAATAATACTAAAGAATATATTCACCAATTTTTATTGATCTATTACCATTTTGCTGAAGCTAGTGTACGTCCTTAAAAGTGTTTTTCCGCTGATAAAAAAATACGTCTCTAATAGTTTTCAACGCTTTATCACATGTACGAGTTGCAAAATAATCGCAGACGGACACTTAAGTGATGTTCCTTATTTGCAAACATCAATCGAATCAATGATCTCTCATCAGCGTTTCTCGTATGTTGTGTCTGCGACATCAGTTGAAATTGCAATCGATTTTTGTATACCGATAAAAATGTATGAAGCATGCGTTCCTGGTGAATCAACATAGGCACAGGAAGTGAGGTGTATATACAAATGTGCCACGACCAAGAGCTTTCCACACCGAGTGTGTGACTGCTGCTCACCTCCTGAAAGTTTCATGAGATTCGCCCTCTTTCTGTATACCTCACTATCTCCCTCTCACTTTTTCCCTCGTCGATCGGTCCTTTTATTCGGGCATCTCGCTTTGCATTTTTACGACTAGGCGAAACCTTTACGTGTCCTTTCGTACGATCCTCAATGCTGTGCATTTCGAACGTCTTTACGGGTATCTTCGAAGCTACGACACACACACACACACACACACATATATATATATATATATATATATATATATATATATATATATATATATATCGGCGTCCCGTTATATTCAGCAATTTCTATGTTTTTCGACGACCTGAGTAAATAACTTAGAACCGAACTTGTCCACTCACTTTGAGTGGTAGCCTTCACTCTTAACATTACACGTTCGTGACAGCAAAAAAAAGTGTGTGTATATATATATATATACGTACAAAAGATGTTCGTGATATTGGTCAAATTTATGGAGTCGTAATACGTGAGAGTCCATCTGAATTTTACGATAGTCCGTCGCGTACCTAAAACAGACTCCGCACACGCGATTCGAGTGGCCGATTCAAGGACGATTCGTCTAGACGTTGGGTATTGCCGAAAAGCAGGTTGTTCCTTCGAGGATCCTTCTTTTTCAATGGATAAAAACAATTCGGACGATCGTTCGACCCATTTAACATTAAAGAAGTGAGGTAAATTTATAACCCCAGGAGGAACGAAACCGTATGCCGGACTCCGAAGAAATCGACAATATCGAGTTATCGTCAGGATTGACGGTGTAGATTTCGCGACAATAAAAAAAAAGGAACCTGTCGCTGCAACATTTGTCTAAAGTGTGATGGCGAATATGCGTAAGGGGTGATCGAGTCTCTCTCTCTCTCTCTCTCTCTCTCTCTCTCCCTCTCTCTCTCTCTCTCTCTCTCTCTCTCTCTCTCTCTCCCTCTCTCTCTCTCTCTCTCTCTCTCTCTCTCTCTCTCTCTCTCTCTCTCTCTCTCTCTTTCGATCGGATATGTCAGTTTTATTTTCGTACACTCGAAAGCTTTGTTATCTCGGAGTCCGGTGATCGGAAATCTGAAGCGTTTCCCAAGCCTCTCTCGAATCGCTCCAAGACCTTCCACTATCCGTCTATCCATCTACCCGCTACTGTGTACTCCCACGCAGTATTGTATACACTCTTGCTCCATTCGTTTATTCAACATTCGCTTTCGAGCCTGGGCTTTCTCGTGCTCCTGCCATCGACTATACAGAAAGGTAGAATTGGCATCGCGACACACACACACAAACTCACCCACACACACCCCACAAACACACACACACACACACACACACACACACACACACACACACACACACACACACACACACACACACCCACAAACACACACACACACACGCACCCACAAACTCACCCACACACACGCCAGAAACACACACACCCACCCGCAAACACACACACAAACTCACTTACACATACACACCCCACAAGCATACACACCCACCCACACTCACGCGGCCCACAAACACACACACACCCCACAAACACACACACAAACTCACCCACACACACCCCAGAAACACCCTCACCCACACGCACACACACACACCTCACAAACTCACCTACACACCCACCCACAAACACACACACATACACACACCCACCCACAAACACACACACATACACACACACATCTACCCACAAACATACTCATATACACACACACACACACACACACACACACACACACACACACACACACACACACACACACACACACACACACACACACACACCACACACACGCACACCGCAAATACCCACAAACTCACCTACACACCCACCCACAAACACACATACACACCCACCCAGAAACTCACCCACACACCCCACACACACACACACACCCCGACATAGGTATAAAGACGAGACCGAGCTTTCTCGTGCTTCGTGAATAAGTTTCGTCGTCGTGTATTTGGCCAAAAAGCCTCGTAACGTCGCCTTATTTGTACCCACTCAACACCTTTAGTGTCGTTTCTTATTCCGCTAGTCTTTACTCGCGTCCTCGTGTATTACGGCGCGTTCGTCGGACCAGAAGGACCTGGCGGTCGCGTGTAAGGTGATTGCCTCTAGGCCCTCCAGATTCAGGACAACATATACGTATGCACATTTGTAAAGACGATACACATGTATAAGTGAGCAAAGCTCCAGCCTGTATTCCAGCAACTGCGAGACTTTGTTCGGGTACTCTCTCTCTCTCTCTCTCTCTCTCTCTCTCTCTCGCGCTCTTGTCCACGTGAAAGCTGCGAGACTCAAGATACGTCGATCCGTCAGGGACGAATTCGGAAGCAAGCTTTCAATGGATAGAAAGAGAGCAGGAGAGGAAGAGGAAAAGCAAGAGATGGAGAGCAGGGAGACTCCATGTACCAACGTCCTCGCAGAATCCCACCCATATCCGGATTCCCTAGAAACTTTTCCAACGCCGAGAAAAGCTTGTATATTGATTGTGTATGGACGACACGCTGGAATCGTTTCTCGTCAATGGAAAAGTGGGCGCGATCTCGTCTGTGTCGGTGATGCCGGGAATTGAGAAAATATTGAAAAAAGTTGAGAATATAACACGCTTCGGTGATCGTACGTCGTCCATTCGTAGTGATGCGCTGGGAAGCGATCCTTTGCGGGCTTTGACGGATGGTCCCTCATCTCGTTGATAGCCAGCTTGCTCGAAGAGACCGAATGATTGCGGAGCCATTTGATGGTAAATGAGGTATATAAGAGTAGCAGCTTTTTTCAACAAATTTAACAATTTTTTTTTTTTTTTTTTTGAACGGAAGAAGACAATTCCACTAAGAATCTTTATAGCTTGGTGATGTCCGTCCAGCAGAGCTGCCCCATCCAAACTCTTTGAACGCACTTTATAAGTGTTTGCACTAAAATGTTAGGGGCTGCTGTACACCAAATAATTGCCGGAGAAAAATAAGCAAAATGCTTTTTAAATTCGACAACCTTTTATCTGCCGGGTTTTCGATAATATTTGAAAAAATTCACATGTCAAATATTGACGAGTATCAGTGTTTTTGTGGATTAAAAAACAATAATTTCGTCGGGTTTGTTTTGGGTTTATTCAAATACATTTTAATTCTTTATTTAACTATTTATTTAACTACAGATTTATTTATTTTTACATTATTTATTCAACTTTGTTGAATAAATAATTCATGAATTCGTCCATTTTTGTCGACTAATTGAATTTTGACACAATATTATTGCAATTGTGCGTGTACCATGACGTTGAAGCTTGCGTCGTTGAAACGCAACGAAAGTTCTTTTCAATTTTTTTTCTTTCATATTATCAAAATCGATCATTAAAAAAAAATTAACATCGTGGATCTTTTATGAGGATACGCAAGACAGTTCGAGTGCTTTTCTTAATCCGAATCGTCGAAAAAAAACGAGAGCTATGCAAGAAAAGTTGACTTTCGTTGCACTCCAACGATGCAAACTTCAACATAATCGTGCACCGAGGGAATTCGGAAGCTCTACTTTTCGGCTTGATCCCAGACGCACTTGACGACGATTTTTCCAATGCGGAACCCTGGACTTATTTTCCGTTCCCCGACGTTTCTTTTTTTTTTCGCGTAATCCCCGTTGGAATGCCTACATAATCCTCCGAAAAGAAAGAAAAATCTGAAGAAAAAAAAAACAGCAGCGAAAGATAAAGAGAGAACGAGAGAGGACAATCCTCTATCGCGAGTTCGTTGCACACCGATGGATCGACCTCGAAGCTCTTTGATAGCGGCTAAAAATCCCCTGAATATCCGAACGCTCGTCGAACGGACACTCCTTACAAATACGACAATGGCTCTATCTCAATTCTCTATTTTTGCCTTCTCCGGCGATTCGACGGATCTATGTCGAAGGTAATAATGATAATAATAATTTTTAAAAACCAATAAATCGATGATCAGCGTGAAGCGGCGGAGAAAAAGACGACGTGTCAAAAAACATATGATCAAATGGAAATAATCTCGAATGGGATTGCGAGGATCCGGGAAAAACGAGAAGAGAATGAAAAAGAGCCAGAGAGAGGGAGAGAGAGAGAGAGGATTTTCACCCGCCAGCCGAATATCGTCTGCCTCGACGGTTCTCGAAAAAGGAAAAAAAAAAGGAAACGGAGAGAAAAAGACGCGGCCAGTGTAAAAAGCTACTCAATAAAACATAAGAGATGACGATGAAATAAAACGACCACACGTTTGAGGTTGGCAAACGATGGTCGTCGTACGTGTCCGCGAATATACGAAGGAAAAATTCTGATTTTACGTAACAGTCTACATATATATATATATATATAGAACGAGAAATAACGTTGGATATAAGGAAAAGATATTTTGAACCCGTTATATTTATTTTTCTCCGTTCATCTGGAGCTTTCAAGGACGGTCTATAACATTTTTTTACAATATTTTTTTTCTTCCTAATATCATTAATATTATTTATAATTTATGAATAATCATTTATTCTATTATCGGACCCACTTTTAATTATTTTCATTATTCCCAGTTTGATTTGTATTATTGTTATTATTATTTATATGGATAACCAAAAATGATTTGTTTGGGTTTGTTTGGGTTTCTTCATTATGCTTCGTATTATCATCAATAGGAAGAATGATATTCTTATAGTTCATTTTGAACCCGTTAAACTTATTTTTCTCCGTTCTTCTGGAGCTTTCACGGACGGTCTATAACATTTTTTTACCATATTTTTTTCTTCTTCCTATTATCATTAATATTATTAATAATTCATGAACAATCATTGATTCTATTCTCGTACCTACTTTTAATTATTTTTATTATTCCCAGTTTTATTGGCATTATTATTATTATTTTTATGGATAACCAGAAATGATTTGGTTGGGTTTGTTTGCGTTCCTTCTGTATCATTCTTCCTATTATCCTATAGGAAAAATTATATTCTTATAGTTCATTAATATAATGAAAATAATTCATTATCTTAATGAATTTATGATTAATTACAATTATATTCATTATATTAATAATGAATTATTTTAATAATTCATGAATAATCATTTATTCTGTTCTCAGACCTACTTTTCATTATTTTTATTACTCCGCGTTTTATTGGTATTATTATTATTATTATTTACATATGCAACCAGAAATAATTTATTTCCTTACGCCTATAGACTGTATCGCACATTCAACACTCCATACCGTACAATTTCAATGTGAAAAAGTTCTTTAAAACTCTCCCAAGTTCATCATTTTTCCGGGCACTTCGACCACATCGCAAAAAAAAAAACAGGATATCACCGTTTTTTTTTCTCCCACATCGCAGCCAAATGTTCATACGCGTATAGCAATACCGCCCACGCAATATCCAGAAGAATTATTTCACCGAGACCTGCGCGACGATTGCTATCGACTTTGCCATCTTTTTATCCACTTTTCCTTTCGTTCCGAAAGTTTAACTTTGTACGACTGGTATCGGGAGGGGGCAATTTTCCGTAGGGTGAAGTCATTCAACTCGTGGACTAACAGTTCGTTCGGGAGCCTCTTTCCAAGATTTGCTGCGCAGACCCGGTCCATTTGACAAGTCTATCGTGTTGAAGATTTCATACGTACACACACAGGCTCGGATGTGTGGGAGGGTGGGCGGATGTGCGTGCAAATAGATGTATATATGTATGAGCTTAGGTAGGTGCAACAGTGTTCTAAAGTGGAACATCCGGATCGCTCGCGGGATATGGATTTGCTGGGAAGAGACACAGTCATCTACCAGATGGTACATATTTGTCGAGCAGTTTAATCGCATCTTCTACCGTCTTCGCCCGTTTCCCCAGCAGTACCATCCAATATCTTTCTCATTCTATATTCTAAGGGTATATATACACCCTTATATATATATATATATATATATATATATATATATATATATATATATATATGTATGTATGTATGTATGTATGTATACATATATATGTGTGTATATATATATATATATATATATATATATGACAGTACATAATATATGATAGGTATATAGACACTTTCTGTCATTCTCTCTATCGTTGCCTCTCTATATTTCTCTTTCACCAAACTCTTCGTCTCTCTTTCGCGAGGGAAAATGAGAAATTGAATGAGCTACCGGGAGCCCTCTCTCTTCCTCAGCCCCGGATCTACGATTTTTCCGAGCCGGGGCAAAAACTTGACTTCGGCGCCCCACCCTTCCAGCATTTGAGATTAAGGGGGGAGATCTCTTTAGACGCCTGAAAATAAGTAATTTTTCATGATTTTTAAAAAATTTGATAATATAATCGCATCATTTTAAAATTTTGACATCATCTTATTACAACTTTCAAGTGGTAAAACTTTTTTTCTTTTTCAAACAAAACAAAATAGCGGCGTTACAAGGAATTCCTTTAGGGGTCTTTTGAAAAACTGCTCATGATATAGCTCAAAAAGTTATTGATCGATCTGGCTGAAATTTTGGGCGGCTTCTCGCTATAATATCATTGGAAGGATATACCTATAAAAATATTAAAAGGTATAAAATTGAAAATTAAGTAGGCTTTGCAATAAAATGTTCATATTTTTTACCATTTTCTCCACAATTTTTACGCCGAAATAGTAATTTATTTACGCGATAACCGTGAAACTTTAGGTATATACTTCCAATAGTCTTATAGTGAGAAATCTGGCAAAATATCAGCCAGATCGATCAATAACTTGTTGAGCTATAGAACGAGCAGTTTTTCAAAAGACGCCTAAAGGAATACCTCATCAAGGTTCGTCTCCTAGGCAGTTTTATTTTCGATAGCTAGGATCACGACGCCATTGAAAGTCACCAAAGCGCCCTGGATGTTGGGCGCTTTAGTGAAATAAGTTTTTTCAAACACAGGAATTTGGCGCCCCCTTAAATTGCCGCCCGGGGCAGGTACCCCGATTTGCCCCCCCTTAGATCCGGGGCTGCTCTTCCTCCATGTCTCTCTCTCTCTCTCTATCTCTCACTCACTCATTCTCTCTCGCTTTGAACGCATATATTCAAGCAGTAGGTCTCTCGGTCCCGCGATAGGTGAAGTCTATTCATATGCACAGGCCATCATCTGTATTTCCAACGGGAATATGTCATGAGAAACGGGGGAAAAAAGTTTAAGGCGGCATACCACTGGGACGGATAAAAAAAAATATTTTTTTTTGCATTCTCTCAAAGTTTACATATTCAAGCATACGTGAAAAAATGTTCACGTTAAGATATTGAAAATTGATCAATATACAGACGCTTTAGTGAGAGCGGGCAGCGCAACGATTTACGCATAAGCTGAAACTTTCAATCGCGTTTTTTTCTCGACCGGGCCGGAATCATAACTCTAGCTAGAATTGTCCGATTTTCAATTTAACCGGTTACCCCCACTTGCGATTTTGAAAAAATCGATTTTTTTTATTGCATTTTTTTGAAGTATAAGTATCTGAGAATATGTCCTGAAAATTTCAAGTCGATCCGAACAAAATTGACCGAGATATGAGCGTTGAAAGAGAAGAATCCGCGTTGAAGGAGCGTTGAAAGAGAAACTTTAAACGCGTTTTTCTCAAAATGGCATTTCTGAAGTCGGTGACCAAGATTACTCGAACACTAATGAACCGATCTTCTTGAAATTTTGCAGGCTTATTTAATACATAAAAATGTAGTCTTTAATCGTTCGATTTTTTTTTTCGAAAAAAAATGGCCTTTTTATAGCCAAAAAAAGGCCGTTTTTTTCGTTAAAATCGAACCATTAACTTTGACTGTCCGCCATTTTGTGAAAAATGAATATTTTTTAAAATCCTTCGATTAAAGACTAGTTTATACTTATATTTGACTAAATCCATCCGCATTTTTTTCTTCAGATGATCCACTTCGCCGCAATGTTGGTCACCGCAAACCGTGTATATAAAAACATTATTTCATTGACGGCCATTTGCCACTAAACAATGTAATACTTTTCAATAAAAAAATTAGTGAAAGTTCTTCAAGATGTGTTCTTTAAGATGGTATATTGGTCGATTAAAAAAGTTTTGTAGTTTTCTTTAAAAAAAAATTCATGAAAAAGGCCGTTTTTTTTTGCGCTACAAGTGCGGGTAACGCCTTAAAAAAACGAAAATTTCCGTAATTGCTGTAGTTAAGGTTGTACGTAGCTGTTTTTTTATTTAGTATTTTTTATGTCGAATTTAAGTAAAAATTTCGCCGAAATTACACTTTTTTTATCACCCGCAATTTTTTGCATTTGTTTTTCGAAAATCGGCATCGTACAAAAAGAACTACGTTCATATAGATTCTAAAACTTTTTCATTTTCATTTTTCAGATCAACCATTGTCGAATTATCGATCCGGCCATTGGGCCACATTTTTTGTACATAGGCTCGATTTTACGTCAATAACGTTGTTAATGTTCAATTTTTGAAAATAAAGATTCACACAAAACAAGTTCAATCCATAGCATACCTTTTTTCCAAATTCCAAATCAATTATCTAGTCGACAAAAAATATCGGATAACACGGCTTTTTTCGGCCTGTAACAGCGGTGCCCTCCCTTAAGGCGGGATATACATTTACAACGATCAAAAAATCGATTTCTTTTTTATTTATTTAAACGATAGATATATGTAAAATATTTTCCCAAAGTTTCGAAGCGAAATTCGAAAAACTTCAAACGTTACAGCCCGACAACGCTGTGCCTCGCGGCTCGGATTCGGAGCGGGCGTGAACATCAAACGCGCTTTTCTCAAAACTGCATTATCGAAATTGGCGTGCAGGATTACTCAAAAACTATTAAGCCGATTGAGTTGAAACTTGGTAGAAATATTGATAATATTGGTACCTTCTACTTGACGGGAATTGTTTTTGAAAAATTGGAAAAAAAACGATTTTTTTAATCCACATTTTACACAAATGTTGCGTAAAATGTCGATTTTTTAATGTAAATGCGTGCCATTTTTCTTGAATTTACATTTTATTCATTTTAATGACGATGAGGCGACCTTGCTGTAACACTCTGCCACAGCTCCGCCATTTTGATGATGAATTAATTAAAAAAATGTTTCGTATGCTTCAATGTACTATTAAAGTATACCTAAAGTTTGATAATTGTAGAATAATTATTTCTTAGTTTAAAAAATTCCTCAATATTGCTTATTTTTTCCTGTCTAAATGTACATCCCGCCTCAATAGAGATTTCTATCGCTGACGTCAGCAGACCAATCGGATTAAAAAATGAGATAAAATGTGCTCTACCATCGTGGCATAATCTGCAAAAAAAAATTAATTACAAACAAAATGCGTCGCGAACGTGTTCATTTCTTTTTCTTTCTCTTTTCGTGTTTTTTTCTCGTACTTTTTTTCCCTCTTCGTCCCGTCGCAGGGTTGATTAAAAATTAATCAGCCGACTGATTCGTTTTGCACTTCTTTTTAAATACCTGCACCTTGTGCACTGGCTTTAGGGCAAACCCTCATTGTCGCCTGTTTTTGCAACTACGCAAAAAAAAAAGAAAAATGAAACGTGCGTTCCGAAGAATGAAGAGTGCGGTGGCATTTTTTTATCCTTGGGGGAAAAAATGCAATAACCTTAACCTCCAGAAGGGCGAGGAGAGGGGATGGAGAGCCGAGGGAAATAAAATGGCGGCCGTGAAAGGGAGTGAGGGGGTAAGAAGTCGCGGGGCAAGGTCCAAAGGGTTTCGTACTTTCATTTCGAATACGACTCACGCTCGCGGGATCATCCTTGCCAATGCCAAAAACAATAAAGATTCGACGATGCCGGGCAAGGGGTTCAAGGGGTCTCTGACTCTGTGGCTGTGTCTGTGTGAGTGTGTCGATATCGCACCCCCTCGCTGGTATATGTAGCTACACAACGTGAGATGGAACATTGACACGTACACTTTTCTCTCATGAGAGTGACGATGATATATTTATATTCATGGCTCGCGAATGAAAGGGCGTAAAAAAGACGATTCAATGAAGGGCTGGAGGGCTCGGGGGATGAAGGGCTGGAGTCTTTTTTTACTATAGGTACTCAGGGAGCTGGGAATAAAGCCTGGAGGACATAGAAGAGAGAGAGAGAGAGAGGGGGGGGGGGGGGTGGGTAGAGAGAGAGAGAGAGAGAGAGAGAGAGAGAGAGAGAGAGAGAGAGAGAGAAAGAGAGAGCATTTGTAATCTCGATGACGCGATAATACTGACCACCCTGCCAACCGAAACAATTTATAAGTCCTATCTCGACAGGTCACTCTAAATTATGAAGCTCTTTATTACGAGCACTGTGTCTCTCCCCCCTTTTCCTCAACCCCTTTGCGCGCTCTCCTCGACCTCGGCGTGTAATGTAACACGTTACATCCGCATATATAAATATATGGGACGATTCGGCGTCGGGGAAAATACAGCATGTGGTGAAACGGCAAAAAGTGGGCGCGAAGTTTTACCTCAAAGTCCGAAAGCCGGAGGGTGGAGCACCCTCTTGAAACGTCATTGAAATGTGGGCTTTATTTTTTTGTTTATTTTAATGGAATTCAATTGCAAGTTTGAATAATTTAATTTCAAGTTTACATAATTTAATTTCTATCAAAACAATTATTTTTAATAATTTACTGTGTCAAAATTGATTTCCATTTGAAATTAATTCGTTTCAATAAAAAATAATTTAATTCTTAATATACAAATTAAATAATATACTTTTAATTTCGAATAATATAATTTCAACTGTTGAACTTCAGTTCAACTAATATCATTTTACTTTCAATTTCAATATTTTTAAAAATTTCAATATAAATATTTGTTTATTTCATTTATTCACAAAAATTTATTTCAGTTTTACATACTTTAATTTCTATTTGAAATAATTTTACTTCAAGTGCAAATGAAGTAATTTCAAGTTTGAATGATATCGTTTCAACTCTCAATAATTTAATAAAAATTTTCAATTATACAATTGCATTCGAAATTCATTTTTTTATTCCAATGTAAATTGTTTTTTTATTATTTTGATCCACAAAAATTGTCCTTTTTCGTTCCAATAAAAAAAAATCGAAATTCAATTTCGCAAGTTCAATTGAATTAAAAAGAATACTATACGTTGAATTTTAGCAATCAACAAGTTAAGATGTAGAAGCGACAGGGTATTGGTTTGTCCGTACATATAAAATAAACCATATTTACGATGGGCCCATGTGCCTTTTTCGATTTTGCATAAGCTCCACGCGTCGGCATGCTCACCGCACGCTGTCCCCCTTAAGCACTTCTATCCAAATAATATTTTTTCCATTAAGGGGGTAACCCTCTCTGGAAACTTCAAAAAATTGTTTTTTTGTTGCATATTGTTATAGTGTGAACTATCAATAATGATTAAAGACCAACCGGACCCTGAAATTCTAAAAATGGACGAAGTTACAACTATTTTAATTGAACAGTGGGGGTCAGGTTTACCGCGATCCGTCGAGTTTCAACGCGATTCTCTCGAAACTACATATTTTGACACGGCGGTATTGATATCTTGAGTAATTTTCACACTATTGTCCGTTTCTATTACTATTTATAGTTATTAGGGTGCAGTATTATTATTATTATTATTATTAATTTGATAAAAAATAAATTTAAAAAATATTATTATTATTGCAAACGTTCACCGGTGTGTCGGGCACCTTGCTCCAACCATAACGTCACGTTCCAATAAATTCCCCAATGAATCATTCTTTGATCACTCCGTCAATATATGTGCTCGCGCACGGCCGCCGTGTATTAATGGCATCATGCAATCATTCGTTGTGCTGCGCGTATTTGTTTGCTTTGGCGCAAAGGGCCTGGCATTATTGCGAAACGTATTGCTGCAAACGATCCGGAAATAAACGACGCTGTGAAGTCCTCCCCGTACACGCGACATTACGTATACACGAGCTGTTTATTCATTTGCTTGGCAGTCTGCGTTTTATTAACCTTACTTTGTGGTACGACGGTTTCATCTATTACCGTTTATAGCCGCGTTAAGTATATTCATTTATACACACAGGGTGACACAATTATAGGTTGGCCATGTCTTTTTTAAGGCTCTTGCCCGGAAATTTTTGCGACTCATGAAAAAATGATTTTTAATTTTCCAAAGATTTTTTGAGTCCCCGTCGGACAAAAAAAAATCAGCTTATTTTTGTGGTGAGTAATATTCGGGAAAAAATTGAGCATTCTGCACAAAAATAAAAATTCCATTTCGAGCACAGGAGAATGGAGATAATTGAAATGTTAATACGAAGCGCTATTGGAATACTTTTTTCGTGCATCCTGTCATTGAGAAAAAAATCATCGATGATTTTCAATACTTACATGTTTTAATGATTAATTCATTAAATATAATATTCAATCATTAACAGATTTATAATAGTTACAATAGATACATAAGTACATTTTAAAGTGAATGAATGAAATTTAGTTCTATCTTTGAAAAAAAAAGCATTTTTGGAGTGTTCGGATTTTAATTAATTCTGCTGTACTTAAGGGGTCTTCTCACTTTAGATGCTGAAAAAGGCTATTTTCATGGATTTATTTGATAGGTTTATATTATGGATATTGATATAAAAGTTGTTATAGTTAATAAATACATTTTCGAAATGCATAAAACAAAAAATGTATGTACTTATGTAAGCCAAACGAAATATAAACGCGTTTTCCTCGAAACAACGTTTTTCGAAGGTTTGTTGACAAAATCTTCGAAACTACTGAACCAGTCTTTATGAAATGTTGACCACATTTTCTTTACAACTATCAGCGCATATCAAGGATGTTTTAAATTTTGATATTTACTATTTTTTTGCCAAAAACGGTGAAAAAACACCGTTTTTTTTCAAAAATGTCCGCCATTTTGTTTTTTTTTAATACATAAAAAATCGTATGATACGCTCTATAGCTATTAAGGGGTTATATACAGTTAACATTTTCGAAAAATCGATTCTCTTATTATTTTATTTTCGTAATGTACATATATTTAAGTACACACACAGAACATTTCTTGTGAATCCGGCGGATATTCTCGAAGTTACACGCACATTTATGATAACGTGTCAGAGCGCTCAGAAGTGCTTTTGAAACTTCAAAAGCGTTTTTCTAAAAACTATGTTTCTAAAGTCGGTGAGCAAGATTTCTCGGAAATCTTCAAGTATATTTTTGTCAAAAGTCGATTTTTTTTGAGAAGCTGCCATTTTGTCAAAAATTATTATTTTACTTATTCCTTCGATCAATTACAAGATAATCCATTAAATGAACGAAATATGTTTGGTTTTTTCATTTTAGATAATCCAGTCCAGAGATATCGTGCTCACCGCGAGACGCCTTTTTTTAGAGGTGCTCCCGGTTTCGAAATAATTATTTTGACAAATAAAAATTGTTCAAATACAGTTAAAAGTTACCACAATATGTGTACACATTTTTACGTTAATAGATTTAAAGGTCTTCTCTAAAAAATTTCTTGAAACAAATCGATCTCTTTGGGCCTCCTGACTGTATACAACCCCTTAACATACTGAATCTGAAACGGTTTGATTTTTTTGTTTCAGATGATCCATCTCCGAGATTTCATCAACAGCGCAGACCTACAATTTCATTAGGAAATTTTTTTAACTACCATTTTCGTCTATAAATAGTGACTTAAATAAATAATTTGTTAAAATGTCTTTTGAAAGTGTATTTATTAAGTGTAACAACTTTTATATCGATTTATATAGTATAACCCTATTAAAAAATCATGAAAATAGCTTTTTTTCAGCGTCTAAAGTGAGAAGACCCCTTAAAGTAAAGTTTTGATTTTTCTCCAGAGTGCTCAATTTTTTCTGGCAAATACTACTCATCACAAATTT
Source organism: Ophion ellenae (assembly GCA_963210295.1). Lineage (NCBI taxonomy): Eukaryota > Metazoa > Arthropoda > Insecta > Hymenoptera > Ichneumonidae > Ophion > Ophion ellenae. The sequence continues at coordinate 43,053,013 of OY723390.1, read as the reverse complement.
ACGACACGCAATTTTTTTTTCGAAGAGGACTTGATAACGAGGAGGAGGAGAAGGAGAAGGAGGAGGAGGTGGTGGAGGAGGAGAGAAAGAAGAGCAGAGGAACGAGACGAAGTAAAACGAGAAGAAAAGGACAATCTCCTAGGGATGTCAAGAGATGTAAGGTGTACAATATCAACAGGGCTGTGTATCAATAGCCTTCGTTACCTTGGAAATCTCGTGCAGCCGCGACCCTCGCGAAGGGGGTTGTTCACAGCGAGGGTGGAGAGGTACGAGAAAGACACGACGTAGACAATGCTCGTTCGCGTCGTAGAGACGTAAGGAACGATGAAAATTAAATTCCATCGAATGGCCTTACTCGTGTCCTGAGACGATAACAACCCCCCGCCCCCACACACACTTTTTCGCCCCCCGTACCTTCTACCTCTTTTCCTTTCTCTCGCATCATTTGTCTCGCTAGTGAAAAAGTCAATCGGCGCGCAAGAAAAAAACCAAAACGCAATTTCGTTGCTGTCCGGCTGACTTCTTTCTCGTCTTTTTTCTAACTGTAACGTATACGCTCGATCGCTCGATTTTCCAACCGAGTGGAAATCGCAATTGATTCCGGTGCTTTTGTGAACACGCAAATTCGATGGAGCTCCGTTACGTTTCAAAGCTGGCACGAAATACACGGAGGGAAATAAATGCGAGTTGGACTCTTCATTTTCACTCGATATTTTAATGCTTGTGCCGAGAACTGGATGTTAAATGCGCGAAGTTGGGGCAGACGGCGGGTGGGGGATTTTTCCTTGATACCGATCATTTTTTCCATTTTTGAAGAATTTTTCAGACACCTTAAGGAATTTTATGAGTCCTTTCGGTTTTGACCCTCACCTTCACTTTTTCCAGGCCAACGCTACTTAAGGACCACATACCTACAGCATTTTCAGTAAATTAATGTTTTCGTTGTTCATTATTATTCTCGGCCTTTTCGGGCCTTAAGAAAAATCGGAATCGCAATAAAGGACGGAGTTTGCAAGATAATTGTGTTTTCCAGGAAACGACATTCTTCAAGACGGTCTGCATGATAATTCAAATTTTTCATACTTTTTAGTAGTTTTTTTTATTCATCTCTGAAAATAAATTCTGTCTTTCAAGCCGTTCTTTTTATTTTTTATTTGCACCTTTCTGATAAGTACTTTAGGGGTCTTCTCACTTTAGACGCTAAAAAAGGCTATTTTCATTAATTTTTTCATAGGTTTATATTGTAGATATTGAAATAAAAGTTGTTACACGTAATCAATACACTTTCGAAATACATGCCAAAAATTATTCATTCATTCAAGTCACTATTTATAGACGAAAAAGGGTAGTTGAAAAAGTGTCCTAAAAAATTGTAGGTCTGCACTGTTGATGAAATCTCGGTGATGGATCATCCGAAACAAAAAAATTAAACGGTTTTAGATTCAGTATGTTAATGGCGTGAATCATACGATTGTTTATTTATGTCAGCGTGAATCATACGATTGTTTATTTATGCAAAAGAAACAAAGTGACGGGCATTTGAAAAAAAACAAACAAACCTGTTTTATCACTGTTTTTGGCAAAAAATGAGGAAATATGAAAATTAAAAAAAATTCTTTATATGCGCTATAAAGATATATAAAGATGCGCTAGATCCTCATTAATTATTATTTTTTCTCAAGATTATTATTTAATCATTATAATTTTAATTTATTAATTTATTTTATAAATTTTGCTATTTTAATTGGGAGCTAGTCCTTTCCATAGCTGATTTATTAATATTATAAATAATTTAAATTGATCAGTAGTTTCGTTAATTTTATCAAAAAGCCGTCGAAAAACGTTGTTTCGAGAATAACGCGTTTAAGGTTTCTTTGGGTCACATAAATACATTAAAAAAATGTTAAATATATTCCGAAAGTGCATTTACTAAGTGTAACAAATTTTATATCAATGTCTATAATATAAACCTATCAAAAAAATTCACGAAAATAGCCTTTTTAGCGTTTAAAGTGAGAAGACCCCTTAAAGCGGGAAATTTGACACAAAAAAAATCCTTCAATTCTTTGGGAAATTCAATTTTTTCGGAATTCAGTCAAAGTTATGCGAACTATGGGAACGTGTGTTTTTGACAGGACCTGAACGTCGTAGATGAACATGAATAATTTATTTTTCAATGAGTAATTATAAAAAATTACGTTATCCAGTGCTAATAAATTATTTTTGATGGATATTTTCTTCGTTTTTTTTTAGAAATTGGCGCTTGGATTTCGCTGATTTCCAGCCTCGCCGAAGGTAGCCCTTTGACATGGGCAATCGCCGTGAGAGGCAAAAATAGAAGGGCGCCCTCGTCTGAAGAGTCCTGATCGAGAATCACCAACGATCTTAATTTTAACTGCGCAAGTTTAATTGCATACTTTCCAGCTCAATTAAATTTTTGTAAGTCAATGCCCACGTGGCCGAATAAATATAAACCTATTTAAAAATTTTGAACTCACCGTGCTGTCAAGACGCTCGTAAAAACTGCTAGATAATCCTTCGAGGACTGGACAACGTCAAGAATTCTAGTCAGCCACTCTCGAACCACCAAAGCGAGTTTTCGATCGCGGCTTTTCGATCCAAAAAAATCGATCGACAAAAAAAGCCAAAAAATTTGGGAAAAATAGAAGCACTCGCGAACCCAGCGAAGCACTTTTCCACACTTGAAAAAAATAATAATAAGTCGAGCAATGACAGCCAAATTGAGCCACGATATTTATCGAATCCAATTACCGAAGTGCCTGAATCTCGATCCGATCGAGAATCCACGAACTATCGTCTCGAATCAACGAGCAACGAATTACCACCTGCGGATATTGGGCTCGGTGATCGCGCGGTTTTTCGACATTTTTTTCATTGACCTGGAGAAAAAAGGATGCTCTAATTCGGGAACGCGAATTATTTGACGTACGACACGGGAGATTCGCGCGCGACGCGCGGTGCTAAACATTCGCACGCTTTTCGGCGACTGGAAGCACCGAACTCACTCGAGCCTCGGGAAAGCGGAAAGCCAGGTGCGCATGCGACGTAAACAAATGCTGAAAGGAAAATGTTTCTCATCACTGCCACCCTGAGATCATCGTTCCTACGGCTATCGAGGACCATCTTTACGAACACACTTAAGATGAAAAGCCGTCAGAATTGGTATTATTTATTAATTAAAAAAAAAAATAGTTGGGGTGTTCGTAACGGGACACCTCCCTGGCGACCTTAATTAACAGAGACTTTGTCCTTGGAGTGCCATATTCCAGGTGTTTACATTTTATTTTTTTTAAAGGAAACGAGTAAAGCTTTTTGAGTGCGGTTTTTTCTTGCTTTTATTCATGATATACAGAACGTAAAAAAAATTTTTTTTGAAAAAAAAAAACCAAAATGGCGGCCGTTGCAGCTCCGCGAAAACAGGTCCTCCAATCGCGGGAGGTAAACGGCTGACATCACCGCCCCCTCTTTGTTGATCTGAAACACAAATTCAAAGCATATTATCAATCTGTGATCCTTTGGTCATGGAATGACGGATGGGTTTTTCGTTTAGTACAAATTTCGGAAAATGGCGGCAATTAAAAAAAATCTAATTTTCGCGTTTTTTTCGCATAAAAAGATAAATAATAAATGCAAAAATGTATCTATCGAAAAAACGATCCGTCATTCCGTGAAGACATATTTTCTGAGAATGCTCTCCAAGCCAAGAGAATTTCAGGCCGATATGTCAATTACAGCGGTCAGGAGAATGTCAGCCATTTTTTAAAACGTGTTTTCGAAAAAAACGCGTTTAAAGTTTTGTAATGTGTTTGCACAAATGTGTTTATAATTACCGCTAATCGGCAATGCCTGGTCCATAGAGGCATCCCTCCTCTTATTCTAGCTGCTCATGTTGAGCCGCTAACATCTCCCGCCGATTTCAAGGACAAAGTCTCCCTTAATCCCCCTTTTTTATAACCTTAGAGTTATATATCAATAACCTTAGAGTTACAAGGTCTAATCGGTCTCTAGAATATTTTTATTTGTTTTTAGTATTAATATTTGTAAACAATCATTGATTTCTATATTCATAAAGACATTTTAAAAATTCTTGCTCTCTGTACAATATTTTTATTTTATTATTTCGTCTGCGGAATATTTCATTTTTGTCATTTTCAAATAACAATCAAAACATTTCTCTTTAATTATACATACATGTATATTTGCAGAATACAAAAATTTATATGGTAAAAAATCTAAAACTAAGTGAAAATCGAGTAAATACTATTAATAATATATGTATAAAAGCAAAATCATTTCTTTGCAATTATGAATACATGGATATTGTCAAAATTCAATAATTTATACATGTAAAAATGCTAAAACGAAGTGAAAATCTCGTAAATACTATTAACAATGGATGTATCAAAATAAAAACATTTCTTTGTAACTATACATACATGGATATTGTCAAAATTCAATAACTTAAATATGTAAAAATTCTTTAGTAAAGTGAAAATATCGTAGACACAATTAATAATATATGTATATTTATTCCTTTGCCAATGTATATATGATGAGATATAGGAGGCTGAAAAGTTCTCGGCCTGAGGTACTAACGAGCCCACTGGATCGCTCATAGTATTTCGGCCGAGAACTTTTCAGCCTCTCCTCGTATATTTATGAATATTTCTTTTTTCAAATACTCAGACAAAGTTTTCCAAAAACTCCTTATTACACAGGTGTACTTAAGTCTCAAAATAATCTCATCGTCCATAACGATGCACCGGGGAATAACCGGCACCGTTTTTGTTTCGCTTCGCATAATCTCGCGACACTTGTCCGACCATATCGTTCCGTGACTACTCGCATTAAGAGACTGCAGCAAACTTTGGAACTTTTGCCACGCGATTTGAGTTTCTCCGCACGGAACTATAATCGTCCAACAATTCTCCCGCGATTATTGAGGGAAGTCCTGAATTGGCTCGCTGTATCGAATTATCTTGAGCCCGGTTCGATGCTCCTGAGAACTCATGAACAAATGAAACCAACCCGGATGACCTCAATAAGCGCGAATCAATTGAAGTTCATTTTTATCCACATATACACGTGCATTCGTTCACTCGGCAGAATTGAGAAGGTCAAATTTATACCCCGATAAAAAAAATCGTAATTTTTTTATTGCTGAAATTAAGACTTCCCGATAAATTTAATTACTTTCCAGGAAGTGAGCACGTGAGCTCGCGATGCAGAATGGGACGAGGACAAATGCAGCGAACGATTCTGTCGTTTCTCGTATAATTTGTATCGACTCCTGGTAAGCAAAAGGACGTGACCCAGATTGAATTCAACCTTAACTCGATGGCGTTCAAGAGCTTTTTTTCCTTGCGCGTGACATATTGTATGTGTTTACGAACAGACATGGATGCGATATATATATATATATATATATATATATATATATATATATATATATATATATATACTGGGTGACCCATTCGCAGCGACTATATGCGCTACGAGTCTGTATGAAAAGATACTTATAAATACTATTTTCAATAGCCCTCGAGATATTGCAGTGTGCCCAATGGCAAAAGTTTTTACGATAAAATGTTCAGTTGAAACATTAATGTTCATGAAAAAATACTTATAAATATTATTTCCAATTGCTCTCTCAGTAAGATTTAGGAATATCCAACGAGGGAAAATATTCACAAAAAAGTGTTCATTTAAAACCTTAAGGGAGGACACCACAGTAACGAGCCGAAAAAGGTAGTTCTTTCCGATTTTTTCAATCTACATTATTTAATTGGCATTTGGGCGAAAAAAGTATGTCATTAAGCATACATTGAACTTATCTTGCGTAAATTTGAATTAAAAAAAAAACTAAAAATTAACATCGCCATTGAGGGATAACAAAGCCTCTGTATAAAAAATGTGTCCCAACGGCCGGATCGATAACTCGACAATGGTTGTTCTGAAAAACAAAAATAAAAATCTTTCACAATCCATATAAATGTAGTTAGAGTGATACGTGGGGATTTTTCGAAAAAAAAAATCGGGGTGTTGAAAAAAAGGGGCCGTCTATGTACGTCATCGATTCGTGATGATTTTTACCCCCCCCCCCCCCCCCCGCGCAATCATCCTACCGTTCCTAACGTCATGATGCAATTATCGTTCCCGTCATCCAAGGACCAGACCCCCTCCACCTCTTTTAAAATGACGCAATTTATAGACGGCCGCAAAGTGTAATTTGGCGAAGTTTTACTTCTATTAGGGGGCTTGAAAAAGTACTACTTTTCAAAGGAAACAAACGGCTATGTTGAACAATAGCAACTGCAATTACGAAAATATTGTTTTTTTTCTCAATCGAAAATCGGACACGTATAACTATGGTCACAATTATAACGACATAACCACGTCGAGAAAAGTCGTTGCGAAGGAAATGCAATTGAAAGTTTTAGTATACGTAACTTGGTAAATTTTCAATATTTAACTTGACATTTTTTCACATTTCATTAAAGGGTTACCCCCACTTGCGATTTTGAAAAAATCGATTTTTTTTATTGCATTTTTTTTAAGTATACGTGTCTGAGAAAATGTCCTGAAAATTTCAAGTCGATCCGAACAAAATTGACTGAGATATGAGCGTTGAAAGAGAAGAACCCGCGTTGAAAGAGCGTTGAAAGAGAAACTTCAAACGCGTTTTTCTCAAAATGGCATTTCTGAAGTCGGTGACCAAGATTACTCGAACACTAATGAACCGATCTTCTTGAAATTTTGCAGGCTTATTTAATACATAAAAATGTAGTCTTTAATCGTTCGATTTTTTTTTTCGAAAAAAAATGGCCGTTTTATAGCCAAAAAACGGCCGTTTTTTTTTCGTTAAAATCGAACCATTAACTTTGACTGTCCGCCATTTTGTGAAAAATGAATATTTTTTAAAATCCTTCGATTAAAGACTAGTTTATACTTATATTTGACTAAATCCATCCGCATTTTTTTTTCAGATGATCCACTTCGCCGCAATGTTGGTCACCGCAAACCGTGTATATAAAAACATTATTTCATTGACGGCCATTTACCACTAAACAATGTATTATTTTTCAATAATAAAATTACTGAAAGTTCTTCAAGATGTGTTCTTTAAGATGGTATATTGATCGATTAAAAAAGTTTTGTAGTTTTCTTTTAAAAAAATCATGAAAAAGGCCTTTTTTTGCGCTACAAGTGGGGTTAACGCCTTAAATATCTATACTTTGAGAGAATGCTAAAAAATAGATTTCTCTACCCGCCACAGTGGTACCACCCACGCCCTTAACCGTTAATTTAAAAAAATGCCTGCCATGTTTACTACGTAAACGATATTTTGGAAAGGTCTGGAGACGACCTACAAAAATGTGCAATAATAAACGTGCGTTCTCATTAAAAAATGTGAAATTCACCTTTACGGTCCCCTGGCAGTAATATCTAAGGACAAATTCAGTCTTATCTTTTTAATCCCTGAGAACCAAAAAATATTCATTTGAAACGTGGTCAGCTTTGAATACTTGAATTCGGCCACCATGTACATGAAGAGAGAGGGAGAGAAACAGAGAGAGCAAGAGAGAGAGAGAGAGAGAGTACTCTGTCATTCGTGCCGTACGACTCTGCACCGTCAGGCTCTTATTTCGAAGACGTTTTATTGTCATTTTACAGCCGGGTGCTTCGTTGACACGCCCGGCGAAGTTGCTCCTCGGCGCACCGGATGTTAAAGAGAAATATCGTCGTCGTCGACGACCCATAGAACGCGACTTGGGAGTAAAGGAGCGGAGCGGCCATAGCCGATGTCAACTACGACGACGGTAAAACTGAAATAATTTCGACGTCCACCTATATGTGTGCGTGAGTGTCTCTGCTGTATGCACACGAAACGTCAGCACCGTTTGCACCGTTAGTTAAAGCCCCGCGGCGTGCTGCATCCCCTCGTATGCACGCTAAAGATACGAGCCTAAAATTTCGACCAAATTGATCCGAGGAATTCGAGACGTTTCTGGATCACCAAGAATTCCAAGAAATGTACGCAAGACTAAAACTATGACAGCCTCCGGAAAGGATTTTTTTGAGAATTATTATTTCGTAGGGCGTACGATTCGTGCGGGTTTTTTTTAGGGAGGGCGGGGGCGTTTTATTGGAATTCGGGACCGCTAGATTGTGGCTAGGAATTTTTTTAAATGTTATTAATTTAATAAAAAAAATTTTATATTTATTATTTTTTTATTTAATTTTAAACTTCATTAAATCAATTAATTTTTTAAATCTTTATTTATGGTATTTTTAAATGATTCATTTATTTTCTAAAAGAATGTACTCCTGCGTCTTTTGTGATATTTTTTTAATTGAAAAAAGTTATAGTTACTCTGGCCCAGTCCGTACCCCGAGGGTTAAAAAAAAATAACGTTGAAGTTTGAATTGTTGGACGGCAACGATTTTTGTTATCGTTCATTCGGTTATTTTTATCATCAACAAAAGCCTTTTTTGCAAATTGAGGTCGTAAAACTCTTATGAGAATACGTCAAAACGTGTGAGTTATTTTCACAGTCTAAACGGTCGAAATTTCCGTGGCATTGCTGCGATGTAAACTTCAACGTTATAAATAAAATTATGGACATTCGTTAGAATGATAAAAATGAGCAACGAAAAGAAAGAAGTTTACACAAGCGTTAGGAAGGCTAAATAGGTAGCTCTGGAATTGGAGACGTACGTTCAAATCCCGAGGTCTGAACTTCAACGAGTCTGAACTTCAACGAGGCAGGACACATTTTTAATTCAATTATCATATATGCAGGAACATAAATAAAGCATACGGAAACAAAAAATACAAGCAGATTTTGTTTATTCGTTATTTAAGGTTTTTTTTAAATTATTTTTCATTTCAGGCATAGATACGGCGGCCGGATCAGGGCCTGAAAAAGTATAGTGATAAAGGGCAAATGCCATAAAACGTTTTACGCTTGGTAAAACCCTGTTCCAGCAGCTCCAGTGCCGGATTGCGAATTAGGGAACATCGCCTGATTTTGTTTGTACCATTCATAAGTGTCAACTCGGGTTGGTTCCTCACCGCAGTTGGCACACTTAACGGAATCGTCGCGGTTTATCGGCGTTGCAGCTCCGGACATAACTTGGCAATACATCACCACCGCGATCAATAATACCGTTGCGTAAAACTGAAAAATTTGAAATGAGTTGTAATTTTTGCAGGCTTATCCATTCAGGGGGGAGGTCCCTATCTAATGTAAAGAAGAGCTCATGGCCGAAAACGAATTCTACGAGAAAGCTGAGGGAACACTTTATGGCCCCGGAATCGCAAATTAATTGGTAGGTCATTCAGGCGCAAGATTTCGGGATCTTGGAACTTAAAACGCGTTTTCCTGAAAACCACTTTCTCGTGAATCTTGTACATGATAAGTCTAAAACTGTCTGATCGATCATTCTAAAATTATGCACACTTTCAGATAACATAGTTACCGTCTATGTGAACCTAAGATTCCTTGGAAATTATCATAAAAAATTACTTTTTCGATAACAAATATTTAGTCCAAATTTCATGAAAAATGGAACATTTTTTCAAACACGTACCATACCGAGTTTTCATTTTTCTTTGAATTTTGTAGGTTCACATAGAGCGTGTGAGTTTTACAAAAGTCGACATTTTTTGCTCTAATGTTAATGATTAATGTACCAGACGCTAGATTGTACGCCGTGGAACAACCCAGGCGGCAACCGTCTTTAAAGCAATTGTCATACAGCCGTCATTTGTAAATTTTAAGAAAAATACCAATTCCGAAAAAGAATTTTTTTTTACATAATTTTTAAATATAACAATATGTACAGAACATTTAAATCACGCACAATGAGTAGTTACGAGACAAGAAATCTTGAAAACTCGCTCATTTGCGGCTGCCCCAAGGGATCTCGCCCCTTAAGGGGTAACACCAACGTGGGATTTTGGAAAAATCGTTTTCTTTTTGCTTGAAACATACTTTGGGGTCATGAAAACAAAATGCAATTGGACAAATGTATGGTGCAGGCATCGCAGATCCAAGGTAAACAAAAATTTCAAGGATTTAAGTGCAACTTTTAACGCGTTTTTCTCGAAACTACTTTTTTAAAACTGACAGGACGGTTTACTCGAACACATTTGCATGGATCGATTCGAAATTTTGATAGTAGCTTCACAATTACATGCTCTATGGAAGTACGTAGATGTTTTTCACTAAATGTAAACGTTTTTTATAAACAATTTACTTCTTATTTTTTGGGCAAATAATCGATTTATTTCTTTTAAAGTGCGCCATTTTTTTCAAAATTTGATTTAAAAAATCCCTACGTAGTCCCATAGCTAATAATGTGTAGATTATAATTTTTTTTCTGTTTTTGTTCCAGGTCTTGTACTTTACGAGAAAACGGTCCGCCCGTGAAGCTATTTGTAAAAAACACGTTTTTCAAGATGGGCTTTGGCGCCGCCATTTTGTATGACAATTAGAATACATTTTTTAAGCTTTAATTTGTTTCAAATATAATTTTATACATACTTCATTTTTTGCCCAAAAAATAACAAAATTTAATATGTATAAAATATATTTTTATACTCTAATATGTATAAAATAAAAAAAGGTATAAAATAAATATAAACCCTCTCAAAAGAAATCCTATTCGGTTTTTCGTACTCCCAAAATAAGTTGTCAAAGTTAGGCCTTATTTTCTGCCGCTAGAGTGGTGTTATCCCTTAAAGATCCGATCATATAATGCCCAAATACCGTGTTGAAAACTCTGATACACTGGAAAATGGTGTCTTTCTAATTCAAGCGAAGCGTGCTGCTGCAAACTAAACGTCCTAATCGTCTCACTCGTTAATCGACAAATTTGGAAAATGATTTTGATCTCGATAAAGAAGTCCACTTGCAAAGAATTAATATACGTATTTGACGCGTAAAGTTGGATGCTTTTTCACCGTTCCCACGTGTTTACACTTACTTTGAACATTTTTCCTTGTTGGGATTTTTTTGGCTGAGATGACTTCGATACTATGTCTTCTTTTCCTTTCAGAATTGTTGAGCTGAATCGAGTGTGGTATCGGTGGCCGGTGTGTGATGCGCTTTATGAATTGTGGTTGATGGACGCCGGTATTTATACATCCAGGTTCCTTCGGGGTCTGCCCGACAGTTGTGCAAATTTTCATATCTAATAATCAGTAATTACATTATCGCGGGTCGCGCCATGCGACAGTTTCCAATAATAACAATTGGCGTTGTAGCTCGCTTCGTATAAAAGAAAGCGAATGAATTCACGAAATTAGAAGGGTATCAAGATGTACAGCCCAGATGAAAAGTTTAAAAACAATTTTTATATAACTTATGAAATTGTTTAAAACGTTTCATTTGGTTAATTATGCAGTTTTTATTAATTCTGCAAGTAGAAAACATATTGACATTTGACAAGATGAAGAAAAAAAAATGATACTTCTTTGTTCGTGTATTGAAATACAAACAGTGAACTTTTTTCGTACTTTCTGAAAGGGAGTAGGGACAGTCCCTAATAGTATACGAAAAATTCACGCTCGTACATTGAATTCTCATCAGGATTCCCAATGGGAATGTACGAATCCAGTTTGAATGTTAAAGGATTCCCACATTATTGAACGGGTTTCGGCACGATTTTTGATGAATCGCTTCACATTCTGGACGTTGAGGTTTCAAAATATATATATATATATATATATATATATATATATATATATATATATGAGGCGTTCCATACCATTTCGAACGGTCAAAAAGTTGTCCGCTCTCAAAAAAATTGAAATTTTGTCAAATTATTTATTTATATGAAAAAAAAACTATATAATTTTTATACGTCTGTGTGAAAAAACAGAGACGTATCGGTTGAAAAGAACGTAAAACAACAACAAAAACCGCGGGTTGGCTATGAACTCTGATTCCTTAGTTGAAACGTGATGACTATTATTTGCACAAGTGGGTGTTTCTGTGCTCAACTGTTCATGCGTTAATGCGTTGTACATAACGTTGTCGATAAAACGTTGAAAGTGAGAGGTGCATGTGACTGATTGTTAAACGAACAAAGACGTTGGACACCTACGCCTGAGTATCGTTACTTATTATATAATTATTGTTTATTAATAACAAAAATATTAACGCTAATTGAACGCGTATTTGCACAAGTGCGTGTCTCTGTATTGTGCTCATCTGTTAATGCGTTGTAGATAACGTTATCGATAAGACGTTGAAAGTGAGAGGTGCATGTGATCGATTGTGAAACGAACAAACACGTTGGACAATTACGTCTGAGTACTCGTTACTTATAATATAATTATTGTTTATTAATAACAAAAATATTAACGCTAAGATTTGATGTTCATCACACTGACATGGTCGTTCGGTTACGGGGTTATACAAATAAAACATTTTAAATATCTTTCGAAAGTGTATTTATTGAGTGTAACAACTTTTACATCAATATCTATAATATAAACCTATCAAAAAAATTCATAAAAATAGCCGTTTTTAGCGTCTAAAGTGAGGACCCTTAATTCACCTTAGCCCCGTGGATGATTTGACGCTTCACAAAAATCCTCGTAACTCGCTCGATTTTTGCAATATCTCCAAAATCTTTATTGCAAATTGAATTCAAGACCTTGGACTATAAAACTGTCTT